>JAQFVV010006229.1:3810097-4034019 GCA_028023455.1 Epiperipatus broadwayi | reverse complement strand
TTATTGGTGATGTGTTGTAAAGATCTTATTTTTAGATATGGAGATAAATTTTATAAACAGGAACATGGATTAAGTATGGGAAATAGTTTGAGTGGCTTTTTAGCAAATGTATATATGTATAATTTTGAAAAAGAATTTTTTAATAATGGAAAAAATAAGCCAATTTTTTATAATAGATATGTAGATGATTATTTTTTGATTTTTAATGGGAATGTTAGAAAAGCAAATAATTTTTTGGGGTATATAAATACAAAAAATGATAAAATAAAGTTTACAATGGAAAAAGAAAATAACAATGTAATTGATTATATGGATATAAGAATTTTTAAAAAATTTGGAATGGATGGAATAATTTGTATAGATACAACAGTATTTAGAAAGAATACATATTTTGGATTAGCTAATAATTGGTACTCTGATATTGAAAAACATTGCAAGCTTAATATTGTTAATAATAAGATTATTAGGGCTGTTAAGGTATGTTCAAATGAAATGTTTTTTAAGAATGAAATAAATAATATTAGGGGGGAATGTATTAAAAATGATTATCCTGAATATATTGTAAAAAAATTGATATCTAATTATAATATTGAAAATATAAAAAGAAAGATTAAATTGAATAAAAATGGAGAAAATAAAATAATTTATATAGGATTTAGGGTATCAAGATATTTATTTTTTAAAATTAAGAAATTTTTTAGGTATTTTAATAGGAGATATAATACATTAATTTGCCCTGTTTATAAAAGGAAACAATGTTTGGGTGAGTTAATAAATGATTATGATAAAATTGATATTTTAGAATGTATAAATTCAGTATATATAATTAAATGTATGGATTGTGATAAAAGTAATGTAAATATGACTTATATAGGAACAAGTAAGAATAAATTAAAAACTAGATTAAGGCAGCATTTATATGATAAAAAATCTGCTATATATATTCATAAAAAGGAATTTAAGCATGAAAATTTTGATATAAGGCCATTGGAATGCGTTACAAATTTTAAAGAGAGAATAAAAAAAGAGGAAATATATAGATCAGTATAAACCAGTATTAAATAGAATGTTAATAAATAGAGATAAAAAATAAGATAATATAGGAATAATATATAAAAATAAAAAAGGGGGGGATTATAAAAAGAATGTTAATGGGTAAAGATTTAGAGAAAAGATAATAAATTTATATAAGAAGAGTATTAATTTATAAAGGTAATTTAAAAGAAATAATTAAAGATAGGGAAGGAGGTAAATAATTGTATTTGTAGATTATAATAATATTATGGTTTTAATTGAATATTATATATTTGGAATGTATTAATATTTTATTTATTTGTGTTATTATTTTTGTTTTTATTTTTATTTATTTATTTTATTATTATTATTATTTTTTAAGGAAACTTGATAATGACTACAGAATGTAGTTGAAACGTTGTATTGGAAGGAGAAAGAAAATTATAGTTGGAATAAAAACAAGTTTTTAAAAAGAAAAGGAATGTTGAATTTATATATTTATCTAACAAACATAATAATTTTTATCTTTAGTTTTATAACACGTACTTGTGTAAACATTTGAGGACAGGGGGGAGTGATATACAAATAAGCAATGAATTGAAAAATGTGCTGGTGGTTAGATATATATTTCATTTTCTCGATAAACCATTGCTGGAATGTTCATCTAGATATTACACACACACACACACACACATATATATATATATATTGTTAATAAATGCTATATGAATATTTATAATTACTGAAAAGCATATTTTAATATCTGAATCAACGATTTTAAAGATTAAATTTGCATTAGTCATTTATAATAATAATAATAATAATAATAATAATAATAATAATTTGCATTAATCAATAATAATAATAATAATAATAATAATAATAATAATAATAATTTGGATTCACCCCTCTTTCTAAGAATGAGTGTCTGTTGTTTATCGCACTATTAGTGAATAGAAATATTGATCTATTCACTTATTCCCATTTTATTTGAGTCTCATTGCCTTTTTTGAAAACATTTACACTGCCTTAAAGATGTATTTAATCTGGTATACAGTACCAAAAGCGATTGGTGAATTAGTATTTATTTTTAAATCCTTTTACTCTGTGTATTACATTTGGAACCGTGATGTATTTATTAATATTACTGAAAATAAAAAGGCAATAATACATTACACATAGTATCTGATAAGACGAATTTATGATCAATAAAAAAAAGAAGTAAAATATGACAGAGTTACATTGTTTGAAATAATTATGTTATTCTGTAAATAAATTAGAATTTTTAAAAAATAGAAGACTAAAATTTTAGTATGTTTTTATTATAGCTTCTCTAATAAATTGTATTTCAATTTATTACATTTAAGAATAAATGATAAAAAAATATAAAACCGTCTTATTATTAGTATCGATTAAATAACTGTATATTCAGTTTCATAAAAGGAATGTAGTCAAGTATATTAGTTTACAATATAACACATTGAGAAAAACACTTCATCAAACAAAAAAATATTCAAATGATTTGTAATTTGATAGGTCATTTGAGTGATAGATGTGAAAAAGCTCAGCTGTAATCTATGACTCTTTAGCTTTTAAATCCATTTCTGTTGTCAAACATTGGTAGTCGAGAGATTAGTGACAGCTGCTTTACAAGCAGTTGTCCTGGGTAAGTGGCTTCGCTTCCCAGCTGATGCTATGACAAATGAGAAAAAAATCCATTTCTCTATTAACTGCACTCAACTATGCAAAAAAACAATACTTCATTTAATTTATCAACCTAAGATGTTTTACTTATTCCTTTTGGAATCAATCTAGGGTATCTTTGTATTTTGAATCTGCCATTTTTATTACAATGAAAAACTGTGAATTTACAAATCACACAGTATGGTATACTGTATTTTCCATGTCTCTATCAAACAAAGGATCATTAGCATATGAAACCAACAACCATTCTCTGAAGTGAATTTCTTAGAATTCCATATTACAAATAACAATGAATTCAAAGAATATAAATAGAAATCCTAATCTTAATAAGATTGAATTAAAATCCACCTAGCTAATAAGTTATTTAAATCCAATCAAATAACAAGAGAAAAGAGCTCCAATGCAATAAGAAATTAGTGTTCATAAATAATGAGATTAAGAACCCAATCAACAATTAATAAACAGAATTTGTAAGAAAGACTGTTGAACAGTGGAACCTGTAAGCTGTTTGCAAATATAAAAAATAAACTATATAAAATGCATAGGGAAAGTGATTTCATTACTCATATTAGTCAATCTTTAATAAAAATAAATTAAACATTATGCCTACACGACAGATAGATTGAAAGGTCAATTATAAAATAAACCACTTAGAAAAGGCAAATAAAAAGATATCATGTGGAGAAATGATCTGAAAAATTTTATTCATTGTTTGAAACTAATAAAAAAATATACATAGTTAAAAATCCTTGTTGTAGTACCTGTACATTGGTCAAGCATTGTTAGCCGAGAGGTCAGCACAGCTGCCTTGCAAGCAAGCAGTTGGTTGCAGATGGTTGTTGTGGGTCCACCTCCCGGCTCATGCTATGACATATGGAAAAAAAAGCAAAGCTAATTTTAAATGAGTAAGATTTTTAACAATGTAAGTAATTTACTGTAGGAGCAATTAATCTTTAAAAACTGATAGTACCAAAGATGTGTGAAATTCTGCAATGAGTGGTTCTTAATATCATTTAAATGTCTCTGAATTTGCAAGAAAAATAAATAGACTTTAATAAAAAAGGTATTAACATGTAAATGAATGAGATGACTTGATTTAGCTGAATTGTATTATATTTAGAATTTTAAGAAATAAGTCAAAGAAAACAAATTTATTAAAAGTTGATTTTGCTTAGAAAAGTATGCTCTTGCTCAAAATTTATAGTTAGTTCAAGGTAAAGAATTAATTAAGATATTAATATAAATGTATTAGTAGTAGTAATTGTTTATAAAATGCATTAGTTTGGGACATGAATTAACAATGAAAATTAGTTTCAAAAGGCTTTATTGTACTATATTTTTATAAAACAGTATTAGAAAATATGAGGTTTTAAACAAAGGAAGATACATGGTTTACATTAAATACTCTATATTTTTATCCTATACTAGAGATGAAAAAACTTACAAATCTATGTGTAACAGAAAAAGTACAGACTTGAAAGCAGATTAGCATTTTCTGACTGCTGCATAGGATTTACATTTTTCTATGTACATCATTGCATTAATGTCTTTTTTGCTTTTAATTATCTAGTTATCATTTTATAATAGTTAATCATGTCATACATTCAAGCAAAATAGCATTAGTGACCATGTGTCTGAATAAAGGTTAGTTGCTGAATGTTTTTCATTCCTTATGTGTATAATATGCATTTTGTTCCTAAATATATTAGGGTGTCTTCTTGTATTTGAACCATACATAAATGTATATCTGGCTACACCATAATGAGAATAGTATGAATGTGCTGGCCCAAAAATGTGCATAAATACCTTTCTTAATGTATTGAGAAGTGTATGTAGTGATTTTTATTTTTAAATATTTTGGGGATATCTCATCAGATAATGTGATTGTGTTTCTGATTCTCTCTAACATGCATATGCCTTCAATGTTAGTACAATATCTGTAAAAAATAAAGAGTGGGAAGAGCTTCAACATTTAGTTTTAGGAGAAAATCATAGTATTTTGATTTTAATGGTCAGTATTGAATTTTTTTAGTCAACTACTTATTGTTTATGTTTAAATGGGATTTGTTATTATTATTGGATGGAGAAGCACAAATTGAATATAAGTCCCAATATTTTATTTTATTTTTGGGATGGTAATATTTTAAATTATGAATACATAATAAAGAAGAAATTAACTTATTCTAGTAATTGCATGTAAATGGCAGCCTGTCTTTGAATGTAAATTTAAAAACTATTTCTAGGTATGAAAATATCATTGCACATGATGATATAAGATTAAGTGTTTTTTGAATTTGGAAAATTTTTATACATTGTAAACTCAATCCATTTTGAGGCAGAGGATGCATAATCTTACTTAGTGATATTAATGCCCTTTTATTGCCTCACAACAATTTCTTACACATTGAATAAATTTTAAATGTAGAAGCTTTTGTGTAAATTATTATAGGTATGTGTGACCCATATTATTATTAAGAGATTAAAAAGAGCCACTTTGGCATAGAGTGATAAATATGACTTGGAAAGAAAATTAATTATATTCTTAACTTTATTTATTAGATTTTCCTGTGTCTGAAATCACATTTCAGAATTATTCAAATAAAAAGGAAATTCCGCAAAGAAGCTAATCTTTCTTTTGAAATATTTCTCATGTTGGCATCTCGAGTGTATAAACCATGTACTGGATTTTTCTAAATTGAATTCCAGTTATATTTGTTTGAGTAATTATTTAAATTTTTTATTAGTTTTGGTATCTGTTTTTTTAGTTGGCAAATAGATTGTTATGTCATTCATGTATGCAATACTTGAAACATTTGCCTTCAATCCAGGTGTAAACATTCCAATCATCTCACTTTTAGTTGCTTTATGGAAAGGATCAATATAAAATGTGAATAAGATTCATAATCAAGTAGATTAGTGCTCTAGGCACTGAATGTATCTGCTAATGCATTAATTAAAATATCATATCAAATGCTAATTTAATGTTCATCTAAACCACAAATTGTCCATATTTTTTGTTGTTTCTGACTGTACCGATTGTTGTCTTATATAAAAATGCTGCCTGCTCAGTAGATGAACCTTTATTTGCAAACTGAGTTTTTGATAGCAATGGTAAAATATAAGGTTCAATTCTATCTTTAATCACTAAATTCCTGTATCTTAATTCTAAGTGGATTCATTGATATGGTTATTAGGTTTGGAATGTGATTATATTTTTGTCTTCTTACCAGATACCAGTCAGATGGGATAATTCTCTTTGTTATAAATTTGGCATGTATTTTGCTGTGAAATGACTTAAATGTCTGTATACAAAACAAGGTATTTCATGTGATTTTGGATGACATGAATTTCACACTGAAACAAGTTTTTCTTCAAACTCTCTTGGTACAAAAGTTATATTGTCTTCTGGTAGTCCCAGAAAGTTTTGTGAAGGGTTACAATAATTGTTTTTTCACAAGTTATTTTTGTATTATGAATAAAGTGTTTTTAGCATGTTGTCACTTGCACTGATTTGCCCTTCTATATTGATTGCTATCTGAATGCTGTTTAATGGAGCTTGCCCCAGTGTTCAATGAATGTATCGCCTAGATCTCATATGGGTCTGATTCAGATATATATATTTTTCTTTATCACCAGGTATTCTTTGAGTGTGTCACAAGCCATCCAATATGCTTTACTCAGGGCTATTACATTTGTACAGTATTCTGCCATGATAGCACTAAGTGTAATTCTCTTATGCAATTCATCTGCAACGGCTAAAACCTTTAAGGTAGGTGGTTGGTTTCTTGTTATTGTATCAACTATATATGAGGTTATGTTTACAAATTCAATCCATGTTTGACCAGGATGTACTTCCATGTCATGAATATTGAATGATGATAAGTACATTTCTGAAAAAAGATATTTTTAGTCAGCCCTGGGAGTAGTATTTTAATAGTTTTACCTGATGTGATTATAGGTCTATATAAAAAATTGTTTTAAGACAGACCATCACAGCAGAAGGATCTGAAAAAGATGGGTTTTTAAGTGATATGCTGATCATATGATGCAATTCTAGTTAACAAAAAATGATCAATTAAAGATGAGTATCTGTCATTGTTGAAGGAGATAGAGTTCTGTGGAAGAAATCCTCCATCGGATATGAGCAGGAATGCCAGCAGATGTAACCATTTTTTTACAAATTTATTGTACAACATGTTAAAGTCTTCTATTGGAATTCTAGGATGTATCACAGATGCAAATTTTTTGTTTAATGTTGTGTAAGTCTATTAATTATTTTATCTGGGGAAATGAACATGTATGCTATATTCTGTGTTATTCTTTTGTGATATAGTGTAACATATTAGCATGTATGCATCAATATATATTATTAAGCTGGACAGGTTTTGTTTATCACAATTCCTGTTCCAACAGAAAGTGAGAACGTTGTTCTGGAAAATAATGAATACCCTTGATTATCATAAAATGTTGATGGATATGTTTGGATTTATTAACAATCGTACGTTCTAGCAAATAAATAATGTGTGGCTGACATTGATGGACCCTATTTTTATTAACATTTTCTTATTTAGTATATAGCTATAAATAATACAAGAAATATATTTATTCTATCCAAAAATATGAGCCCCTCATGTAACAACTCCAAAGATTTATCATAAGCGATTACATTTGAACATGACTCAGTTACCCTGTTATATTGACTGGCTCATTTTATGTATTACCTGCATTGAAATCTGGAAAGTTTATATTTGACTTTTTTAATATGGTCCTGAGATTTATGGTATATCATCTTCACTTACTCCTGTAGTTTGCAAAACACTTTTTTACCATTTTTTTTGCATGGATGATGACCTGGTTTGTATTTAATAGTCAGTATATTTATATCCATGTCTGTGGGTGATGGACCAGGTATTATTGTCTCCATAATATCTTGCATAGTCTTGTTTATTAAATCTGCTTCTGTAAGAATTTTACTTATTTTGCTTGTGTCTTTTTGGTGAAGGGAAATGTTTTGGTCTGATAGTTGACTTTGCCTATGAATATTATCATCTGTCAATATATTTTGCAATAATAACATCAATTATACCAGTGATTGAATTTTCTCCCACTGAATGTTGCATATCATTATTTGTATCTTTTTTTTCCACACTGATGTGTTGATGTGGCTTTTCTTTCACAGAGTGGGTACTTAATTTTTAGACCCACACTTATGATATGACCTTTTTGTTTGCAGGTAAAACACTATTTGATTCCATGTTCTATTAAAAGTATTGTTTCCTAGTCAGTAATTAGCATAAGTGTGTCATTTGGATTAACAATTTTGTTTAAACATAATTCAAAATAATAATTATTTTTTAATATTGGTATAGGTGTATATTTTAGACACATTGGTTGGAATGTTGGCACTGATCCAAAAGCCTCTATTAATTTCTTAAAATCATTAATGTCATAATTGAAATAAGTATTTTTTATAATACTGCTTACAATATTTTCTTTATTTCAATCTACTATAATTAGTGTATATTTTTCCAGCATATAAGTTTCTTCATATCTATTTCTTTGTCCTTCATCAAAAAAAAAATGATAGCAATATATCTGGGATTTGGGGGCTCAGCAATCCATAATATGGAAACTCCACATGTTGCATATTGTAATTGCTTCATACAGAAATCTTTTTTATATCTGTAAAAAGTGAAATTTATATCTGAACTGCTAGAATGATGAAGTGATCAGTAAAAAAATGATTAAATGAATAGTAAAGATGTTTAAGTATTAAACCACTAAACAGCACATGATCATGTGATGTTTAGTGGTTTAACACCAATCCTGCCTAATAGGATAGTGGTGGCTGTGGTTATTAAAAAAAACAAAGACACCAAAATGCATAGGCACTGAACTGAGTTCAGACATATATGACTATATAAGCTATTGAGCTTAGATTAAAAATATTATTGTGTTTTCAATTTTATTCTCATAGTTTTAATAGTTAAGTATAAAAGATGGCTGCTGGAGGGTTGCATTAGATTCTAAGATCCCATTGCAATGCTCTCAGATCCAAGGCTTTTCACTGACAAAGGCCACAAGCCAGAAACTAGTCTAGGAATATTAGATGAGTAGGAATTAGATGGGGAGTTTATGCACAAGCCTTCTGGAATTCATTGATTACTCTGGCTGGCACTGAGTGGCACTACTGTATGGAGAGTTTTGCCTGTTTTAATGTTTTGGTATTGTTGCATTGAAGTCTTTCAAGATTTTGTTTACACTTTCCTTCATCCAATTTTCCTCCATTACATTGATAGGCTTTTGTGGTATATCTGTTAGTATGTCTAATTTAATAAAGTCATTCATTGTCAATCCACAAAATCTTAAATTCTGATTTATATTTTTACAGGAAAAAAAATTACATTATCACTATGCTTACTTCCATCATTCTGTGACAGGAAGTGACTTGTGTTGCTTCTGCATATGAACATAATTTCACTTCACACATGGAGTTAATGGCAGCTAACATATTTTTCACAGCAATTGTTTGAGGTCAAATTTTTTAAGAGGAGTTTTTAAATTGGCTTGTCTATTAAATTTTGTCTATCTCCAGTGCTTAACAATAATTCTGTTCATTCTTTATAGTATACAATAATATATCTGATGTGTAAAGGATAAAATAAACTTATTGTAAATTAAGTGGCATCTCCAAATTGGCACATGTGCACTACTTTTATAACAATAACAATGAAAATTATATTGCCTTTTTTAGATTTAAATATCAGTATAGTATATATACTTAATGTAGATGTAATTAAAGGGGATTTGAACACAGACTTTCAAGTTCATTCAGTCATTACTATAAGAAATATAACTGATTAACATGACCACATACGTGTAAAAAGATAGTGACTTGCAAAGTACATATTTCATGCTGAATCAGCACTCATCAGTTATCTAAAAACTTTAATGGACTGGCTTCAATATTCTCCATTCTCCAACTCAGCAATCATCCATCATCATATTTTTAATGAATTTGATGACTGAAGATTTAAAGAGTGGAGAGGATTGAAGCCTATTCATTAAAGTTTGTAGATTTGCTATTTTAATATAAAACCTAGCACTAATATATATGTGTAAGAAATGATGATTCAAAAATAATGAAAGCTGATTTAGCAGAAAATACATATATTGGAGATTTTTTTTTTTACATGTGTACTGACTTATTGTAAGTCAAAAAATTTCACATATGTTAGTTTGTATAGAAATTGTGGGCTTAATGCATGAAGTAATTTTAATAGCTTAACGCTCTCAAATCAAAATGCTTTAGATTCACCTATATATTTAGAAATTAGGTCAAAGATAAGAGTGGCCACTCTTGTCTTTTAAAGTCATTAATCTTGGGTTTAAATTTGTAGAGGTTCTTACTGTTGCATTTTAGGTGCATAGTCTCAAAGTTATAGCCTTAACATATATTACTTATGTAATGAGTATGTACCTTACAAATTATTAATAACAACTTTAAATTGTTTTAAAAGATTTCTAATTACAAAAACTTCATACTGACTCATTGTAAATCAAAAGATTGTGTGTATGTTAGTTGTATAGAAATTGGGGACTTAATCAGTGAAGTAGTTTTAATAGCTTCATGCTCTCAAATCAAAATGCTTTAGATTCACCTATGTATTTAGAAATGAGGTCAAAGATAAGAGTGGCCACTCTTTTCTTTTAAAGTCATTAACCTTGTGTTTAGATTTGTAAATGTCCCTATTGTCTCATTTTAGGTGCATAGTCTTAAGTTTATAGCCTTAATATATATTATGTTAGAGTGAATGACTATACAGAGCTTAAAATTCTAAGTTCAAATGCCTTTTTATAGAATCTCTTGTTTCATTTGATTAAAAATGGTCTTTACATGTATATATTTTTTATTAAATTAAATAACTAATTTTGATACTAGATCTTTTCCACAATGAATTTTCAATCTTTTATTCAAAAAATAAACTCATTTTGTTTATGCTTTCAGTACATATGCTCTTATTGTAAAATATTTATCTTAAAAAGTAATACTTTTATTTATTTCTACCTTCATAAATTTCATTAATGTATCATTTAATATTGAATTGACTTTCTTTCCATTTATTAATTGGTCATTCTTCATTGGTGAAGTTATATACATTTGTGTGTAAATAAAGAAAGGTTTATTATAAATTGAAAGTTTACTTTTAGTCAGCAGTCAGTCTGTTAGCTGGGAGTACACAGGTTCGGAGGTATATGAGTGGCACAATTTATTTCTTTGTTATTAATTGTGAATATAATAAAGAAAATAAGCATTCAACACACACACATATTCTGTCTTTTGAAAGGCCAGCAATAACTTGGCTAAAAATTATCATGTACCTGGAAAAAAAGCATGGCATATCTGTGGGCAATAAATATTGCTGTCAAAGTCAGTAAATTTATTTGTCTAAATTATGCATGTTAGCGAACAGTCTATCCATGTCCATTTATCATGCAAACAATGATTTGGTAATCATTATTGGAACTACAAAAATTTATGGAATACACTTTAGGGATTTGCTCTATTGAATTTTATTAAACTCTATTAAAAAAAATTATAGAATATTGTTTCAGCTATAAGTAAACTTTTTTGAACTACATTCCTATGTAAGATTAAAAAGCAACAACTATTAAGTAACCCCTGGACATCAACATCTTTCTAATAACTTCTTAGCTGTTTATTAAATTACTAATAAGAGCTAACTACATGAAAGTAACATTATATATCTTCTTTTAATCTGAAAATATATCAAATTTGATACAGTTAAAATTTAATTCCCATACTATAGGAGTAACTTAACTGCATTAATCAATATATTTCAAGAATATTTTTTACTTTAGCAAACAACTATCTTACAAATAAATTCACTTCTATACACAAATAAACTTTAGTCATTTTCCACCATTTTTATTGACAAACTTATGTCTAAGTCTTACATTTGATTGTATTACATTTGAACAAAAACAATACATTATTAATGTAACTAAATATTGAGAGCTAAATAGTCAAACTAGTAAAATATTTTTTTATTTAATTGGATAATGCAATAAAGAAGGTTATCTGATTTAGTTTTGAAGTGTTATATTTAACAATGAATAATGTTTAATAAATATTTTTTATAAATCTCCAAAAAAAATCTCTTGTTTGGACATTTCATAAGGTTTTTTTATTCAATTATCTGGCAGTTTCAACTGTCTTGCATTCATCTTCAAAGTTTTAAAATACATTTGTATTACTTTTTATTTATTTACATACACATATATTCACATAAATTCCTTTACTATTTATATAACATTTTGTCAAGACACAATCTAATGAAATTATATTTTATATTCCTGAAGAAGATTGTTAGATAGTTATAACTGTCAGACAGTTGAATGAATCGTATTGTAAAAAAATTCAAATAAGTGATTTTTTAGGATTTATTTAATATAAGCAATGCATATATATATATATATATATAGGTTCCGCAAAAAAACACACAAAAAAGAAATCACACAAAAATACTTAACTTACATTGAAGAATATGAGATATGTTCCATAATTTTCGAAAATTTCATAAAAGCAAAGCAACAAGGTAAAATTATTTTAAAATTCGCATAAAAAAAAATAAGGAAATAAAGTATGACTAATAAAAAATTTTGAATATTTAAAAAAAATTGATACAAGACAAACTTTTTTACTTTTTTTATTAACTGTTTAATTCTATTTAAAACAATATGTTTTTATGTGTAATTTATTTTACATTTTTTCAAACATATTTTAATCATTATCGTTATTTGACAATATGCGAATATATTTGAGAACTGATAAAAAAATCAGATTCGTCACAAGAGGAAATACAATTAGTGCCAACTTCAGTCTCATGCTGTGTTTAATAAGTGCATCAACTGAAATTTTTCATTTATGGCTTCAAGTTGCTCAAAACTGTCATTGTCATAGCAAATTTACAGTCTTTTTAAAGCTTAAAACATACCATAAGGTGTCGATTTACTGCTGCTCTTTTGATCCAAAGGGAGTGCTTGACATTCAAAATGAAAATGTATATTTTAGAGTATTTTTTCTGGATTTTTTTTTACATATTATAAATTATTTTGATAAAATCTACTGAAAATATAATTATTTTAGAAAAATAGTTAAGATTTTAGTAAAAATTCTTTTTACTTTTACACGAATATAAATTGAGAAAGAAATCAATGATGTGCACAGCATTTTCTAATAGGTTACAAATGTTCTTTTTAGCTTCTCCACTATATAATAATTTTATAATTATAAATACAAATTTATTTTTGAAAAAACTTTTGTTCACTTTCATAATCTGACTATTATTAATTTGCTTTTTACAGACAAATCTAATATTAAAAGACAAATACATTTTTACTGCTGATTCTGTAATTGAACCAATCAAAAGTTTAAAACTTTAATTCACTCAGCCAATAAAAAAATTTTGTCTAAAAGTTAATGGTTTTCAGTTGATAATGTAATCAGTGATTAAGCTTTGAGATGATGATTTTACTAATTGTTTATGAAGCTCATGATATCCAGACATACAACTATTTAGCTTTTGTTGAAATTTAAGTGCTCATTCATAATTTGTGTCTTTAACAAGGAAATGATTGTCCAATTGATTAGAAAGTTGAAGACTTTCTCGAATCATTTTTGTTGTGAAATGAACAGATTCCAATTTTGTTTCATTATCTTTTTTTAAATCTTCTACAGTATCTAAATTTATTGCCAAACCTTTTTCCAACAGGCATTTCAAGAATGTAAAATATAATGTGTGTATATAAAATTGGTAAATCCTGAATTTTAAGTGAAATATAAACTTCTTTATTGCATAAAAGAAAACTGCATAAAGATATTAAAAAGAAATATGAATCGCATAACTTCTAAATTTGCATTAAAAAAATCTGCATAAAACGAGACCCAAGTGAATATATATATTAAACAAAAAGTGTTTTCAAAAAAAGTCTTTACAATTTATTATTACTGCATTAAAGATTCTCTATTTACTATAATAAATAATAAAAATCATATTCAACCACTATATAAATATATATTAATAATAATTACATGTTAACAGCCTTTTTGGCATATGGTTTCATGCTCTTTTAATTATCTATTTTAATCTTAACCAATTATTGTAGATAGAATACCATCTAGTGTTCTCCAATGAAGTAAAACCACAGTAACAAAACATAATATCAGCAAAATAAAACAAAACCTTTATCTAGAGATCCAACATAATTTGAAGAATTGAGTATATAACATAATATACAGAATAAATAATACATACATTATATAACTTTATATATATATTATTTTATAATAATTTTATATTCACTTTTTAAATGACCAATTGTTAAATAAATTTATTGAAATTTTATAAATATTTAAGTTATGCTTAATGTAATAACTTTCACATATTTGTCTTCTTTTTAGATCTTTAATGTTATTTAAAGGTTTAATATTTTTTGTAACATCTGTTTTAAGTTTACATGTTAATTAATGAATGTATAAAGCAGATTTATCATCATACCATTAATTGCATTGTTATGTTCTTTGGCACTTACGACTAACATCTTCCCTGTATGTCTATAGTAAATCATATTACAATGGGCAGTGTTAATTTTATATACGATTTCTCTTTTGTATTTTATATTGCTCTGAATTTATAATTATTTAATAATTTATCCACACTTTTATTATTCAACCATCAAAAATTTATATGCTTATGAATATAATTTTTGTTTTTTTATTAATGTATTATAACTTTTGGGATAGTAAGAAATTTAGATCCATTTCTTATATGAACTGTTGTTACTATCATCATTATAATTATTTTGCATAGAATTGTTATTATTTAATAAAGATTTATTAGAATTAAAAAGCATCTTTTTAATAGTTTTGGAATTTAGTTAACAAGTGTTCAATTAAAAATGAATGGGAAATTATGTCAAATAGTATATATAAAGTTGTAATTATAAATTTATTAAACGCACATTGATTATGTAAGTAATATTTACTGAGGCTGTAACCTCGAGAATATGCCTGTAAAATGCGATAGTAGGGACCTCTACAGGTGTTTAACCACAAGCTTACGCTATGGAAGAAATTATGTTATGTAATCAATTCATTGATGTTATATTGGATCACTATATGAAGGTTTTATTATATTTTTCTGATGTTTTGTTTTGTTATTGTTGTTGTTTTATTTCCATTATAAACCACTAGATTGGATTCTGCCTGAAATAATTAGTTAATATTAAAAATATGTTAATTTTTAAAAAGGGCACAAAACCATGTGCCAAAAAAGGTTTTGTATGTCTTGATAACAGTTAGAAATTGTTGATTTTTATTGATATTGGGATTGTCTAAGTGTTGACTAGTATTTAGTGATATATATATATATATATATATATATATATATATATATATATATATATATATATATATATATATATATATATATATATAGGGGGGGGGGGGGGGGGGGGTGATCTTTATTTATTTTAATTTATATGAAAGAACAGCTAATGGATTTCATTAATTTCCATTTTTATTAATTGGGAATTCATATAAAATAAATACAATTTGTCACTAAATCTCGTGATCACTTTATCAATAATTTGTTTAAGCTTAATGTATCACTGTCATCTATTTTTATTTTTTATTATGTACCTGTTTGCAGGAAAACGTTTTCTTTCTAAGTGAAATATTTTCACATTAGTTAAAATATAATAGATAAACTTATTTTAATTAAGCAAGAATACAATAACTTTTAAAAAATTATTAAATGTTTATGATATAATTATCAAGCTTTCAAACAAAAAAAATACATATATGAATATCTTTTATTATTGATTATTATAAAACTGAATATTTTTGCTATAAATCTGTATGTTTTACAGACAGACACAAAACATGACAAGTAAAATTTAATAATAATTTATTAACAGATTAGGATTAATGCTAACAATAATTTGTATTTTAACACAAACAATATCAGTTTGATTATGTAATTACAAGTGTAGCTTCAAAAATTAATATACAACATATTGATATTTATTGATTATAATTGATTGTACTATAGCCAATATTCATGAGGAGTCAAAGGTCATAGAAGTCTAGTAAACTTAATAATTGTTATTATATCTATTTATAAGGTGTATAAAGCCAAGTTATCAATGTAACATTTTATTTACATTATCATAAGTATTTAGATACATAATCCTGTGTTATTGACAAGTCAAATTTTCGTGATAGTTTTTATGCATTTTATGTTGGGCAATTTAGGCTCTGATACATCGTGGAGAAATATGTGAAATAATAGAAAGCCATGATAAAGGAGTAGACTTAAGTGTGCCAATTCATTTTAACGCCAATCTATGGGTGTTATGCTTATATATATCTTAAATAAAATTGAAGTGCCACTGATGTATATAGATGTGAAGACATACAAACCATGAACCATATAATTAAGGGCTGTCAAATCTATTACCACATAGGCTGAATTGAATGACTCTATAAAGTTATTATCTATAAATTGCTTTATAATATTTTGTTAATAGTTTAGTCATCAAAAAAATTATGCTAAATAAATAAATTAACGTGTTTAAAAGCTCCATACATCTATCCACTCCATCTTATACAACTAATACACATGACCACATACATATGAAAACTATATGTGATCATGTGTATCGGTTGTATAAGATGGAGTGGATAGCTGTAGGGAGCTTGAAAATCTACGTTCAAATCCTTTATAGACAATATACTTGTATTTAAATATTAAATAGTGTGTCATTATTAAGAATGTGTGTGTTTCTATTTATCATTGTTGTTATATATTTAAGATTTTATATACTTGTATTTGTTTTAAATTTCAGAAGCAATACATATATAAAATCCATTTATTTATTATCTTTTTTGAAAAATATTTTTAAAAGTTTTATATATACTTTATTTTTTTTTTAATTTGAAATGTTTTGACTCAGATAATAATACTCTATTATCGTAATATTTTTTAAAGATAAAAAATATAGTTCAATAAAAGTATTACAATATTCACTTAATGGATTGTATATTAAATATAAATCTCTTATTCCACAGACGCACACATATAGTTATATACTTTATTCAGATTATTTTTTTAAATTTAAAATCAAAGTTTTAACCATTAATATTATCATTAATTATCAAACAAACGTAAAAACCTGCAGTTGCCATGTGTCGTTGGTCGAGTGGTCAGCATAGCTGTCTTACAAGCAGTTGTCCCGAGTTAGCGGGTTCGCTTCCCGGCCGATGCTATGACACATAAAAAAAAATAAAAAAAAACTGCAGTTCAACTAAATTATTTTTTTAAGCCTTGCTATTATCACTTTACTATTTTATTTTGTTTAGTTAAGATTGTTTTTTTTTAATTTTTCTGTTTCTTATCCAGAATGTCTTTTATAATTTCTCTGACTAAGTACACGACTATTCAATTTTTCTCTTTATTAATAATTTCTGCTATTATATTCATCTACTCTTTTAAATTGCTACAATGCTGCCTTCATTCTTCTTATTTGACTTTTTTTTTAAAAAATTCCTCTATATTCGTATTTGTAGTTTTTAATCTTTTTGTCTATCTTCACATAACTATTCAAGTTTGTGCCATATATAAAAGATAAAACAAACATTCAAGGAACTGTTTTTAAATCTATTTTTAGCAAACCACTAAATACTTTAAAGCTATATTAAAGATTTGTTGAGTTATATGTATAGTTCATAGCTTGCTACATATCATACCATTTACAACTTTCTTAAATACTTTATTAATACTATTTTTTACATCAAATTCTAACAGTTTAGGACAGTCAAAACTGTTAGAATAAAGTTTTGATGTAAAAAATAGTATTGATAAAGTGTTTAAGAAGTTGTAAATGGTTTGATATGCAAAAGTATAAATCAATACATAAGAAAATGAAGAAGATGAAAATTATATTACTTTCGTAGCTTGCTACAACAATGTCATAATTAGAAAGGAGAACAGTATTCAATAATCTCACAGATGGAATGTGTAAATGAGTCCATTTGTGTAATTATCATTAGAAAGAAACCTTATATAAAAAGCAGCAACACAATGAAATAAGAATGCTATAATTACATTCAGTCAAATAATTATAATCAGATAATAATATGTATGCAAAAGTATTACACACTAATTTTCCTAACATGATTCTCCCTCCAGTTAAACACCAATGGATTGTGGCTACACATTTATCACTTTTTGGGGTTGAAGCTTCTTATAAATTGTTAATCAATGAACCAATTTGATTATTTTACCACTACTTTTTTACTCTATTTCAAATGTTGCAACAAAAAACAAACAACTACTAAATGTGTTGTTGATATAGAATAAATGTTATAATGTTTAAGACATAAACCCTGAAAAGGTAAATACTTAAAAAATCAGATATCATCTTATTAATATGGCACCAAAAAGAAACAACTTACTTGTTTCTACATATTTTGTGAGGTTTATCATGATGGTAGAGTGATGAATATCAGATCTAAAGGTTTTATATTGAAAGTTAATCTAATACTTCTTTTCTTAAAAGCTAGATGACATTTCTAATGACTAATTATTTGGCTACTTATGCAACATCTGACTCCGATGTTTTGTTGATCTTTTTAATCTCAAATTTTGTATCAGACTCTTATGATCGTATATTATAAAATACTTTACTCCAACAAAAATAATTATATAGTGTTATTATATAATTTAATGATCAACATTTAGACTTTAAAAACATGCTGGTGTCAAGCGTTGTTAGCCGAGAGGTCATTGCAGCTGCCTTGCAAGCAAGTAGTTGGTTGCAGACAGTTGTGGGTTCACCTCCCGGCCGATGCTATGACATATGAAAAACAAAACATGCTGGTTTTTAAGATTGCTTTACTTTTTCAATGTTATATGAATAATTTATCTAAAACCATTATCACAACTGAAATTAATATATTCTTTCATAATAGTTAATTCAAGATTTAAAATATAGCATTATGTTGCCTGTTGTATTTAATCACTAATCCTTGGCGCCTCAAAAACTATGCCCAGTCTCATAATCTATTTCTTAAGCTCTACAGTTCTTATCATTCCTAGTGCTTAAACTTCTTAATAAATTATTGAGATATAAGCCAATGTTTAATTATTATTGTTACTATTGGTTGTATAAATGGAGTGGATAGCTGTAGAGAGATTGAAAGTCTAAGTTCAAACTCTTCCTAATAACATTAATTCAGTATAGACAATATACATGTATTTAAATGTTATCATTAATAGTAGTAATAGTAGCAGCAGTATTACACTAAAATTGAAAAAAGCATATTATTTTAAAAATGAAAGTTAAAAGTCACAGACAGTAGCATTTTTAAAATACTCCAATGCTTTCAGTATTCCATCATCAGATTTTCAATAAAACAGATGGTTGAAGAGTTGTGGGGTGGAATGAATTGAAGCCTGTTCATTAAAATATGAAGATTGGCTATCTTAATATAAACAGAGCATTGATTGTATATATGTGTGGAGATGATAATCTGGACCAAGTGATGAGTGCTGGTTTAGCATGAAATACATATATTGTGATCATTTATCCTTTCAACATGTGTGTGATCAAGTATGTCAACAGTATGAGATAGTATGGATAATTGAGGGTCATGTGAAAGTCTAAATTCAAACCCCCTATATATTACATATTGGAGTGCAGGTATGAAAAAGCTTGTACTGCAGAAAACATGCATATATTAATAACATTTATACTAAATTTCATTCATTTACTTTGCTGCAATAAATGGAAACTTGAAAAAAGCTATGATGCCAATAATCAATTCATTATCTTAATATTTATTTCATGACAATCATAATAGTATCTTGTAAAAATTCAAATGTCAAATTAATCTTCCAATGCACAAAAAAGCAGTTGACTTTATAATAATTTACAATGTTATAAAGGTTTTGGATCATGTTAAATGTTAGTTCAAAGATATTATACAAAATTCTGAAGTTTAATAATACTGCTATGATACAACTACAAAATGTTTTCGTCTTTATAAAATATTTTAAGACAATTCTATAAAGTATTTTATAGATTAAAATAACAAACAATAGGAATAAATAGTAGATTACTTCTTTCTTTTCCAGTTTGATGATAATGAGATTATTTTGATAATAGTGCTTACTAATCAGCAAGATGAATACACCTGAGTCTCGTTTTACACGATAGATAGATTCCTCAGAAAACATGCGCAAACGAAATTGCACAAAAATAGACGTAACTTACATTGAAAAAGGGAGGATACAGTCTGTGACTTTTCAAAATTCATGTAAAATCAAAGCACCAACGTAAAATTACTTTAAAATTCGTGCAAAAAAAAAAAAAATAAGGAAATAAAATATGACTAATAAAAAATTTCAAATTTGAAAAAAAATGATACAAGACAAACTTTTTTTAACTATAATATTTAATTTTATTCAAAATAATATATTTTTATGCATAATTTACAGTACAGTAATTTACATTTTTTATACATGTTTTAATTATTATCGCTATTTGCCGAAAAACACGTTCATTTGCAAACTGGTAAAAAATCAGATTTTTCACAAGAGGAAATACAACTAGCGCCAACTTCACACTCATGCTGTGTCAATGGTTTTCTGATGACAATGTAATTAGTAATTAATCTTTGAGACAATGATTTTATTAATTGTTTATGAAACTAACAATTAAAAATTAAATTTTTATTTTTGTCTTTAATTTTTTAATTTTCAATTCTGTTTAAAAATCAAATTTCATATCACATTAATTTCAAGTTGCCGTAACTAATTTTTAAATTGTTAATTACAATTAAAAATCAGATTTTAATTTTTAATTGTCCAATTTAATTGTGCCCACTGCTATTACTGACCTTTTAAAAATAAACTTGTGGACACTAAATGATTAATAATTGATTATGTTCTTTTTTAAAAAGCAAAAACAGAATGTGATTTAAAATGCAAAATTAACACGCACAATATTTGAACAAATTTACATTATAATCTTGTAAAATTTAATGTATGTATACATAAAATGTGGAAATCATGATTTTAATTTCATTATTGCATAAAATCTTACTATTATAAAGCACTGAAAATATTGAAATTACTAAGATGAAAGTCAAATTCCAATAATGTGCTATTGCTTTCAATATAACATATGTGCATGAAATTTATTATTTAAAGTAATAGCGCATTATCAGAGTTCGACTTCTGGTGAAACATGAATTGCGTAACTTCAAAATCGTGTTAAATAAGTCCATGTAAAAAGAGACCCAGGTGTATATGAATAAAATAGAACTAATGTTAAAAACTAAAAAGTGATAGTAATGTTTAATAGGTTTTCAAGAAAGCAGGAGAAAATAAATATCAATTAGATTAAGTTAACCCTGAGCAAATTACTAATATTACTGGAACCAATGGATAAAAGTAATCATATACTTATATTTTTTTAATGTTTTCAATAAAAAATTAATAATAAAAAAAACTGTGTATATTTGCCAAAAAAATCATATTTACCAACCTGAAATTTTGGACACTTAATACAAAAAGTTTACAGATAATATAGATCACACAGCAATAATCATAATATTTTGGGATTAACAAAGGAATATTGAAAGCAAAGTCAATAGATATCATATTTTATTAAAATAAACAAGAGATTGAATGTAATTAGGTTAGGAATATTTATAGAAAAGATGACAATAGTTGAGCTACAAAAGTTTTAGACTATATTCCAAGATGTTGCAAGAGACTTATAAAGAGAGCACAGTTTAAATAAAGTAATATGAGAAGATTTTCTGAGATCATATGTAAAAAAATATTTGCTAAATTAGGGGCTTAATTTCAAGAAGCCTTTATGTTGCAGATATAACTAACAGTTTCAAATGGCAAAGGGTAACCTGAAAGTTTTTGCCCTCAAACATAACATAGTTTATAATAATATAAACTTCAAAAATAAAGAGTATATTGAAAAATCTGAAATCAGATTGATTACATACATTTCTCCATTATGGAAGGCTAAATGGAAATAATATAAATTGGCCCTGATAACTTTAAATGAGAAAGCCAATCAATTTATTCTTAATAATTACAAACTAAGACTTTATATTAAAAAATTGTCTCTTTGTAATGTCTTGAAAATTAATCATACATGGACGAATCTGGATAATGGCATATATCCATTCAACTGCTCTTAAATTGTACAATTTATTATTGACTGAGTGAATTAAAAATTCTAAAGTTTGATTAGTCAATTAACAAACTCAGCTGTAAAAATATATTCATCTTTTAATATTATATTCATTTTAGTTTTGTTTGTAAAAAGTATATTAATAATTTGTCAGATTATGAAAGTAAACAAAAGTTTTTTCAAAAATAAATTTTTATTTATAATTATAAAAAGATTCATTAGTGGAAAAATTAAAAAAAAAGATGGTAGCAAATTACAAGTGATGCAAACATCATTGATTTCCCTCCTCAATTTATGTTATTATAAAAGTTAAGAATTTTTTAGTAAAATCTTACTATTTTTCTAAAACTAATTATATTTTCAGCATATTTTACCAAAATACATTATAATATGTAAATAAATGCCAGAAAAATATTCTAAAACATTAATTTTTGTTAGAAAATCAAGTAAACAGCTTGGGGCAATTTAAACTTTTGACAGGATGTCAAATTGTTGTTATTGCTGGTTTCTTTTTCAATTTATATTAGTGTAAAGTATACAATTTTTTAATAAAATCTTACTATTTTTGTAAAATAGTTATATTTTCAGCATATTTTATGAAAATAATTTATAATATGTACGAAAAATAATACAAAAAACACTCTGAAACATATATTTTCATTTTCAGCAGTGAAAATTATTAATCAGCAATCTTTGTTGACCAAATAATCATCAGTCAATTAGCATTTAGAATGGACTGCCCACTCTTTTGTTGTTAGACTTTCAACATCACATGTATTGATTTTTTACTTGTAAAATAATTTGGGAAAGGGCAGCATCTTACAGGACTTTTTGAAAGCTTTCAAACAAGTATATAAACAGTACTGAAGCTCAAAAAGTGGCCAATTTCAAGGAACCTAAGCCATTGACATGGATTAGTGGATAAAGCTGAGTAAGAGATATAGATGTGGACTACTTTTATGTATTTACATTTTAAATCAATCTAGCCTTCGGTATTCTGAGCTTTATTATCTAAGTAAGTTTCAATGTAATTAAAATGTTAAATTGACTATTTGTTTGTCTACTTTCAAAAACAGGTGATATTTGTCTTCTGTTTAATAAAGTTTATTTAAACTCTTTAAATTATAAATTTTAATGTCTTTCAGTCAAATGTCAATACTTAGTTGTCTAAATAAACATATTAAACGATAGATAAAGGTGAGTATACAGCTTTATCAGGATTTCAAATGGTTACATGACAGCAAACATCATATTATGTGTGGACTGCATATATATATATATATATATATATATATATATACATAATATGATGTATGCTATCATACAAATATATATATATATATATATATATATATATATATATATATTTTGTAAATACAGTAACTAAATAATTAAATTTTTTTATCCACTTAGGAGCTCTTTCGATTATCTCAGTAATCTGTGTCAACTAAAGCTTTAGTTGATGCAGATTACTGAGATAATTGAAAGCGCTCCTAAGTGGATAAAATTTTTTAATTATTTAGTTACTGTATTTACAAATATTTAGTTATATAATTATGTATATTACTTTAAAAATACAGGCATTGAATAATATTATATATATATACATATATATGAAAAAACAAAAACCAAGTTATAATCATGTAACTTGATATTGCTTGTATTTATGATCAATAAATGGCATTTTACCAAAACCACTGAACAAGCGTATATTTGTTTACATAAATGTCAAAAGAGTCAGAATTCACCATCTCTTTCATTTGCCCACCCTCAGATCAGCTGATTTCAAGCTAATTTGCTATCATCAGTGAAGGATAGAGCTAGAAACTAGATCTAAACACTGACTCCAAACGTTTATGCAACAAGTTTCTATCAGTTTGCAAGCATGAATTTTTCAGACCTGTAAAGTCTTCAAACCCAGCCTAACAAGCCAGATAGCTACATTGGTCTGATATCAGTTCTGTTTCACCACATAGTCAAAGCCTCTGCAATACATATCATTGCAAAAACCTTTAAAGGTACATTTATGAAAAAACAAAAACAAGTTATAATCGCGTAACTTGCTATCATTTGTATTTATGATCAATAGATGGCGTTTTACCAAAACCACCGAACAAGCGCATATTTGTTTACATAAACATCAAAAGAGTCAGAATTCACTATCTCTTTCATTTGCCCACCCTCAGATCAGCTTATTTCAAGCTAATTTGCTATCATCAGTGAAGGATAGAGCTAGAAACTAGATCTAAGCACTGACTTCAAGTGTTTATGCAACAA
This sequence comes from Epiperipatus broadwayi, assembly GCA_028023455.1. Lineage (NCBI taxonomy): Eukaryota > Metazoa > Onychophora > Udeonychophora > Euonychophora > Peripatidae > Epiperipatus > Epiperipatus broadwayi. The sequence goes on along the minus strand of JAQFVV010006229.1, from coordinate 4,009,719 downwards.
GTTTCTATCAGTTTGCAAGCTGATAGAAACTTGCAAACTGATAGAAACTTGTTGCATAAACGCTTGAAGTCAGTGTTTAGATCTAGTTTCTATCTCTCTCTTCACTGATGATAGCAAATTAGCTTAAAATCAGCTGATCTGAGGGTGGGCAAATGAAAGAGGTAGTGAATTCTGACTCTTTTGATGTTTATGTAAACAAATATATGCTTGGTTGGTGGTTTTGGTAAAATGCCATCTATTGATCATATATATATATATATATATATGATCAATAGATATATATATATATATATATATATATATACACACACACAAACCTAAAACATATTTATTCAATCAATATTTGGGTTAAATAATTTTAAATACTAATCTCACCCAAGACAAAAGTGTTGTCATTATAAATCATTTTTTATTAAAAAGCAGAAAAAAAATACTTCTCATATTATGTACTTTGGTATTAGAGCTGCAACATAGGGGAGATAGTAAGCTTTTTCATACTAACAATAAATGTGTAATGTCACAATGTCAAATTGAAAGGAAATAAACCCTGTGAGTATACATGTGGAAACATGTTTTCTTTTTTATCAACGTGATCTTTTTTTTTTTTGCAATACTTCAACATTTTCAGTTATTGTCAAGATTTCTTTCTGTCATACTTATCAATATAAAAGAAATTGTTCTGCCAGGATAAAAAAAACTAATAAAATTTACATAATTAATATGTATTTTTTTTTGCGGTTTTAGTTCTCTTTTTTTGGTTTAAATTGTTTATTAAAAATATATATATTTATTGGCATTTCTGTTGAAAATCCCAGAATACTCTGCAATCACATGCTACATTGATTCAGAGGGAAAATTTTTAGCAGAGATCTACATTTTCTGTGGTAATATTAAATGTTTTGTTTCAAGGTGATAGTTCCTATTAAATATTACATGGTAATGTCTTTTTATAAATATTATTTAAATACCAAAATCATTTATTATTTGTTTAGTAACAATTTTTTGTGCAATGGCATCATTTCATTGAGATTGCAAATGACACTTTTTTAAAAGGGGAATGTCATTCTTAAAAAATGTTAGTGTGAAGTCGTATGTATAGTTAATGTCTTTTTATAAATATTATTTAAAAACCAAAATCATTTACTGTTTGTTTAGTGCATAATTAAACTAACAATTTTTTGTGCAATTGCATCATTTCATTAAGATCACAAACCATTTTTTTTTGCTTTCAAATGTCATTCTAAAAAGTTGTTAGTGTCCAAGTCATAAATATTTGAATGTTTTGTTCAAAACTATACATTTATTATTGAAAATGATAAATATGTTTATTGTTTTTACAATTAGTTATTTTTAGTCCTGCAACATGGAGCATGTATTAGACCTACTGTGCCTGTTTTACATTCATATCAAACCCCCAGATAACTTTGTAAATCTTGCCAAAATATCATGTACAAGATCTGTGTTTACATTTTTTTGCCAAAAAAGTCCTGTACAAGAGCCATGTTCATGTTATTTTGGTCAGATCCCAAGATTACGAAGTTATCAGCAGATTGATATGAATGTGAACAGGTGCAGTACATCTAATACATGCTCCATGTTGCAGCTGTAATACCAAAGTACTGAAATTAATAATAAACTTTATATAATGAAACAGTATTAATAATTTTTACTGAATAATTCATTTGTGACATATCGAAAATAGAGACAGCTTTCATCATGAATATAAAAATATTGGTATAAAAATACTAATTTTGTTCAGTACAGATCTTTTTTAAACAAACCTTTGACCATATCCAATAACAAAATGTGTTGATAATAAATTTTAAAATGTGTACAGTATCTAAAAAAAAAAATATTTTTTTTAATTAATTAGTATCTAATTAATACTTTTCTATAAAAACTTTATTTTGCCCCAGGCAAAAGGTATTATATTATACTAAAAAAATTTCAGAAAAAAAAATTTAATCATATATATTAGAAAAACTATAACAATTAGCTGTATATTATATTTTTAGCTGCCTTTTATTTAATTATAACTGCATTTAAGTAAAATCATACATGAAATATTACTTTTAAAAAAGAACAACTACAAAACAAAATCAAATTTTTTATTGGATAATTATAAAAATAAAAAAAACCCTTGATAATAGAAAATAAAGTTCATTGAAAATAAATTTTGAAATGTTGTGATATCAATCTAAAAAAGGCTAGATACTCTTTCTGATACAAGTAGCTTTTTCTGTTTCCCTATTTCCTTCTTCAGTAATTTAAATTACTTTAGACACTATTTATCATGAGCCTTTCATGCAATTGGATATTTCCTTATACTAAATGTGCAATAGGATTGAGTGTTCACCTTTTAATGTCATGCACAATATTTCTCATTCCAATTCTCTTTTCTTAGTCAAATTCTCAAGAAAGAAAGTAATGGTGGAAAGAGGTTTAGTAGGCTAGCAGTTCATAGTTGTGATCATTTTTCAACACAATACAATGATTACTAAGTTAGTTTAAAACTATATTTTTAGTGAGACAGAATTTTTGGCTAGCAAAGATTTATGTTTAGAGCTTTATTTAGGAATCTTTTGCCTACCATGGCTGTGCAAAGGACTAAAAAGTGTAGTTTACAAACAGCTCATCTCACATCATCTGACTAAGTTATTATACTTGGTGGATTACTCATTTAACCACATGAAATAGCAACATTAATAATAATAATATTAATATTAGAGGTAAAGTATCAGGCAATGTGTAATATTTAAGGAAAATATCATGAATCATATTTTTTCCTAATTAGAGATGCATGGTAACAAACCATTCAAATCCCAAAATGGAGGACTGCATAGGTGGCTAGGAAGCTATCAATATTTAAGATTGATATAGTTGCTCTTGATGAAATTTTCCTCCCAGAGAAAGAAAGTTTAATAGAATACATTAAACTTGCAAGTTTTATTTGAACACACAGCTCATGCAGGGAAAGAAGAATGTGTGATATTGGATTGGCCGTAAGATCTAATTTAATATATTTTATTGTTGGAATTCCTTATTATACCAATGATAGCTTAATGATGTTAAAACTCACATTGGCTATTTCATTAGTAATATTTGCTTCATAGAATTAAAAAAAAAAAGCGTTTACTTTGTGTTGGAGAGCATCATTAGAGTAATACTACTAAAATATTTTATTTTTTTCTTGAAGACTTGAATACATGTGCAAATAATAGACATTGATAAATAGTCATTAGAAATAATGGCTGGTGTTGTAAATATAAATAGTTATTATTAATTTATATATGCATAATACATGGATTTACTATCAAAACATTCTGTTTAGGCAGAAAAATTATTATACAAAAATATAGATGCATTCATGGTTAAAACAATAACATTTAATAGGTTATATTATAGTTAGGAGTCAAAATACAAAAGAAGTTTGCATTATGTGAACACTTACATGAAAGATTGTTGGAGATTCTAAACTAGTATGCATGAAGATTAAAATAATAGTTGTATTTAAAAACAGATATTATTGCAGTTATATACATAACAAAATTTATATTCATTCTTTAGAAGTAATCTACTATACACACTAACTTTCAGCAGCTATTAAACACTAAAACTGCTAATTTGAATTTTTAGAACTGACATCTTTCTGAAAAATGGAATTCTCTTATAGATTATGCTATGAATACAAGTAAATGTATTTTGGGTTTTTCAAAAAAAGGGATTATGATTGGTTTTCTGGCAATCCTAATATTAGTGATATGATTAAAAATGATTAAAAAGAAATGTGACATTTTCTGCTTGGCAAAATAATAAATTAAATATGCAACTTCATAAAAAATATTAAGATTTAAAGGCATAAGTTTAAGTTTAAAACTGATTGGTGGATTAAGATTACCAAGAAAATACTAACATCTGCTGATCATGATAATTTTAGGTCTCTTAGATGCATTAAAAGTCATCTGTAAACACACAAACATTAAATCCAGCAATGACACTATTGGTTATGATGACAATGATATAGTGAAAAAGTAAATGTGAATTTTGATCATTTTTAAAATAATGGTACATAAATTGTATGTGATCATGTGTAGCAGTTGTATAAGATGGAGTGGGTGGCTAAAGGGAGCTTGAATATTTGGTTTCAAATCTCCTACAGAGACTCAATGTAGTTTTAGGGAATCAAGAATCATTATTTATATGATTTTTGTTGCAAATAAATACAAGAAAATTTATTAGGAACCAAAATTGATTTATATATTGCTTTTATTGATTTAGTCAAAGCATTTGATTCAGTTAATAGGATAAGTTCTGTGACATTGTTTGAAATTAATTGACTGTCTACCAAAATTTCATTGTATTATACAACTTCTAGATGATGCAATGGGAGGAAGTGTTTACTACAGATATCCTAAGGCCCTTGAAATGAAAACTGACGATAAACAAGAATATATACATGCTCCAAGATTGTTTTCAATATTTATGATAGTAGTGTTTGGAATTTTTTATAGGTGCTTTAATCAAACAGGAATCATTACAGGTTTGATGGTGGAATTTTAAATTTAGTATGATTAAAAGTTAAAATAAGAACTTCTTATATTTCTTGGATTCTATATTTATATTGTGCTGTTATTTGTGCTATTTTTTTAGTTCAAATAATGGCTTGCATAATTATGTTAATGCTTTAAATGCTACATATAGAGACATTTGTTTATTAAATAATGTACAAAAATTCAGGCTTCTTATCAACAAGTAAAGAAGAAAACTCCTCTGCAAGATTTAGCTTGGATGGTGATCATCTTGAAAATGTAAGTTATTTTAAATATCTTGATAGTTTTATAAATAGAAAGATGGACTTAAAAGCTATTATACAATACATTTTCCAGACTGATGCTCCTATTTTTTTTTTCATGTGTCAAAGCATCGGCTGGGAAGCAAACCCAAGACAACTGCTGCTATTTTTAACAGATTAAATGAGTGTTTTTTCACAAGGAAATAACACTGCAACTAAGTTAGTTGTATATATAGTTGTTACTTTATCTAATTTACTGTATGAAAGTGAAACATGGTCATGCTATTAACACAATGTAAAGACTGTAGGAAAATTTCATTTTTGGATACCTCATAAAATTTTTAAAATGCAATGACAAGATTAAAAAATTAATCAGTATGTTTTTCAATATGTTGAATGATGATACTATAGAATCAACTATTGCAAAATTACACTATCTTTTGATTGGTCATGCAAAATAAAAGAACAGTGCAAGACTTCCTAAATAAATATTTTATCATGAACTTAGATATGGGCACTGTCTACATTATAAAAATTATCTCAAAGACTTTCTAAATAAAAGCAATGTCAATGGTTTCCATTAAAAAGATATGACAGAGGATACATTGGAAAAGTACTAGTAGACATTATATAGACAGAAGCCCAAAAGAAAAGTTTTCTGCTTAACAAATTAAAAGACATCACATAAAATAGCAAGTAAAGAAAAACGTGTACCAACATATTGTTTATATGCATGTATTTGTGGTTTATAGATTAGTTTGTATAGTCATTATAAAACTCATTTCTATAGTAGTTTTATTCTCTCCCCCCCCCCTTTTTTTTTTCTTTGCAATTGGAATGACCAGATCCATTTATGAATGTCTGTTTATGATTATTTTTTATGCTGGCTTTAATTTAATGCATTATGATTTAGGAAATATCATTCTCAGTCTAGATAAGATTCAAAATAGTTATCATATATATATATATATATATATATATATATATATATATATATATATATATATATATATATATATTGCTTGTTTGTTTTTATTATTTTTTATTGGCAATCATTTGTATGTTATATAAGTAGAAAAAGTAATTATCCAGTTGTATAAGTTTATGGACAACGTTTTTAGGTGACAAATTTTTAATGTGCTGTAGATATATGTATGGTAACACCTCATTGAGAATATATATGATTTAATAGCATTTTTCAACAATTTTTGGCTGTTTTATTATAAAATATATTTATCCACAAGTCAGTCCTGCTTTTGTTATTAACATGATTTGCTAAATTGTATATTCATTAATTTTCACTATTTTTTGCCCAATTATAAACTATATTTTAAATCACATTTTTCACTTTTTTTATATATTTTTTTAATTTAGAGTAACACAATATTTTTTTCGCAATAAGAAATAATTATAATTGCTTGTTTCTTTTGTAACAGTTTTAATTTACTAGGCATTTTGGAAAAATAATTAAGCTTGCTACTGTTTAACCTATACGTTAATATTTTCTAATATAAAGATTGTTAATATCAAATGATATTTTATAATTGGACAACTATTAGTTATAACTATGTATTTAACCAAGACAGAAGGATTAAAATGTAATATTAATCTTTATTAATGATTGGATGTAAAAATTATATTTTAATATCTTACCTATCAATAGTTGGTTTACTCGTAATATTTAAGCAAGCTTAGCTGGATTAAATAAACGTATTTATAAACCACACAGTAAATATATTTATTTGATATTATATTTATTTATATATATGTTGCGTTTACCAAATCTTGATTTTTATGAACTGCTGCCATCATAAGAAAAACATGCATCAAAAAGTTTTGTTGCTTATGTTCATTTTATGACTATAATATTAGTACTGAAATATTTATTTTTCAACTTTAAAATAAACTTTCATTATCGTTCAGTTGGACAATCCTATATAATTGTTTACTGCGAATTTTAAATTATTAATTTTACAATTACCCAATTATAGTTTTTATTATATTTTGCAAAAAAATAAATGTAATAAAATATTATTGATTTTTTTTGCTTGCGAAAGTAAATATATACTTTTCTTCTTTTCTATATATATATACTTCCCTTTGCTTAAAATAAAATTCATATTAGCATATTTTCTATATTACGAAAATAAGAAGCTTTATAAAAACTTAAAGATTTCAACACTTTATTCTGACTTGAAATAGAATCTGAAGTTTTTTTTAAAAATTCTTTTCATTGATTTCGCAGTATTGTTTTGAAACTTTAATACGTTGGATATTTTTCCATTTTTTTTAATTTTTTTTTAATCATATACGACTTCAAATTGAATTGTAAAATAATTGTAAATTACTTCACATTGAAATTTGTGTACATAAAAAAATTACACACTGCTTCAAATAATGCGTTTTGCTATAATCTCTTGTAACTGAAAGCAAAAAAAAATTTTTGAATTTTTATCATTGATAAGAGGGTTTTTTCCCTACTATTTCTTACTTCAACAATTTTTGTTTTCAAGCAACTTAAAGCTCTTTACTAAGTTGACAGCGATACAGAGATACTCTAAACTTCTCAAGAGAGAGACGGAGTCATATAAATGACAAAATACTTTTTTTTTTTTTTATAAAAAAAGAAAATCGGAAAAGATAATAATAATAGTAATAATAATAAATGTTGATTGAAGATGTAGTAAAAATTACTCGTATTTAATTTATTTTTAAATTAAATAATTATTTGAGATTTTTAAAAGTAAAACAAATGAAATATTGATACATTGCTAAAATTTTAAAAAGCAAAAAATTACTTTTAATTGCTTCCTGAAGGCATTATTTTAGAATGAAGTTAAACAGCAGAAAAACAAAAAATTTTATATTCGAATAGTTAAAATAAAATGAAATATATTTTACTGAACATAGAGTATAAACTATGATATTTATATTGAATGAGATTAGTAAATATATATAAAAAAGTTTCATCCAAAGTGATTTCCAACATCCTTTTCACTTAGGCCCAGTGAAAGACAAAATATTATTTACCATACTCTGGGATTGTCAGGTGCTGTATATATGAATGCTTTTATTTATTATTTTTGCTTTAGTATTTATTAACAACTGTTGAATGCTTAGCTATACTAAATATAAACTTACTATCTGAAAAAAAATTTCTTGCATAGATGTGCTTATTCTCTCATCCAAGTAGTTTTTTCGTTTTTCAATACCTTGTTGCTTTTCTAAAAAAACATTTCTCCACATTTTCTTGAGTAACCTCAACTGTTGGTATTGCTCTTCTATTAAGTGTCCAAGTCTCACATCCATATATAAAATTGGTAAAACATATTTATCAAAACCTTCCTTTTCAATACATAGTCATATTTCGTTTTAATATGAAGTTATTTTTGTAAAAGCATTCCAAACAAATATTATGATTGATTTTATATATTGTTTTCATCTCTATTAATAATCTGGTCTAGGTATTTGTAGATATTAATTTTTTCTAATGCATTATTATTAATATTTATTTTTTTCCTTTGAGAAAATACATTAAACATTACTTTATAATTTTTAGCATTTATCTCATCCTTATTTCCTACTTTCATTTCGTAGCTATTGCAACATTTTCGAAATATCAAAACATTACTTATAAAGCAAGAACGTCAATTGTAAAATCTACATGAGTTCAATAATTATCATTTACTTTTGCTCCTTTAGATTCTTATTTTAATTCAAAAAATACTTTTTGTAAAATTGCTATAAAAAAATGGAGATATAAAACTACCCTGCATTTTGATTAATATTCTTTAGAATATGACAATATGCTGGATCTATAGTCAGCATTTTGATGTTAGAATACATTAATCATTATGTAAATGCTTATAATATTTAATAACTTTTTATAATTTAGAAATATAAAGCATAATATCAACTGAACTTCATTTTTTTATGTCTCTATAAATATCTGGATGTGATCTTCTGTGCTAAAGTCACTTTTAAACCAAGCTTGTTCTTTTTATTAACTAAATTTCAAAACTTTGCTATATACAAGTTTTTTTCATTGGCTAAATTCCAAGGCTTTGCTATATATGAGTTCTTTTCATTGGCTAAATTCCGAGGCTTTGCTATATATGAGTTCTTTTCATTGGCTAAATTCCGAGGCTTTGCTATATATGAGTTCTTTTCATTGGCTAAATTCCAAGGCTTTGCTATATATGAGTTCTTTTCATTGATTAAATTCCATGGCTTTGCTATATAGGAGTTATATTTATCAATGTAATAATTTTGCTATATATGGATTATATTTATCAAGGTAATAATTTTCTGTAGAACTGATAAAAGAGTGATCGGCCTATAATTTCTAATATCTGTTTTTATAATTTTTAAAAAATATATTACTATTACTATTACATTCTTCCAATCATCTGGTACATCTTTATCATTTATACATTTGATATATAACTTTGCTAATAATTTTTTTATTTTCTTATATGCTTCTTTTAAGATATTGTTTATAATTCCATCATTGCGTAAAGTTTTTTCCTTCTTCATAGATTTAATTGCATGTCTCACTTACTTATTTAGAAGACTGGTCAATTTAGATGATGTAATAATTATAGGAATACTTTATTTTCATGTTTTTTTTTCTATACAATTTTTATAGAATATTTCCATCTTTTTTAATTCCAAAAATGTGTTTTCTACCAACCCCAAGATGATGTTATACACATTTGTAGTATTTATTCTTTTCTGCTTTTCCTGCCAATTTACAATTAAATTTCTTACATTGGTATTAATTTGTTTTCATAGCATTTAACAAAGCTATAGATATTCAATACTTCTTAATCGATAATTTTTATAACTTTTTTTTTCTTTTCTTAATAAATTGTATTGTCTCAGAAGAAATTTATTGGTTAATTAATTAATTAATGTTTCTTTGTATTAGCTATTTTTGCTGCAGTTTTCAATACAGGATCGTTTATTTTCCTATTTATTTCATTCAAATCTGAACCTCTTCAAAATCTGTTAATATTTTAAAACTTCTAATTTAATTTTAATGGAATAATTCTGAAAATTAGATATATTAACTATGAATACTGTTTTTCTATATAATTTTTTGCCTCTTTAGTTTTGAATTAACATGTATCTTCTTGTAATTCATTATTTGACGATCATTCCTTGTGTTAAATTTATTAAGAACATTACAATCTTAAAATATGTATTTTTTTGTTAGCTAAAATATAATCTGATTCTGCTATGCCTAAATCTGGATTCTTCCATTTCTATTTAGCATTTTACTCAAAGAAATAATCATAATATATATTTTTTCTTTTCCTGTTAAGACCATGAGTTTGTGTCGTCGCTCATTTCTATTACCATAAGCAAATTTACTCACAATAATTTCACAATTTTAAAATGTTGTTTTTCAGATCAAAAGCCTTTTTTATGTCCATATAAAAATCCTCTACTTCTCCATAACAATGAGAACTTGTTGGGGAATAGGCCAAAATTATCTGCATTTGATATTTTCCATTAAGTTGAAGAACTAATCTTGACACATTGTCTAATATGTCATCATTTGCCACAAAGTTGTTCTTTCATTATTTATTTATATTAAATACAACTCCACTTGTGTTTCCAACATTTTGCCTTTATACCAAAGTCCCTTTTAAATCAACTTCCTTTTCATCTTTTTTTCTAATTATACAAAGACTAGCAATGTCCAATTTAATATTAGAGAGTTCTTTTTTCAATTCACCAACCATTTTTGATTTGACAGTGTACCTAATCAATGACAGTCTTGGTTCACAATCAGGAAATTATTAGTACTCCTTACTTTCACCCTCAACTTCTGCTTTTCCAGGTGACATTATACACTTGTGGGTTAAGATTTATTTTTTTCTCATTGTTGTAAATATCTATTTTAAATAATGTCATTTATACACAAATATCTTCTGAATTCTGCTTTTAAGAAAAATTAATTGAATTAATGTTTGTCAGACAACATAAAAGAAAGACCATAAAGTCATCACTTTGGTTAATGGGTGGTGAAGAATAGTTTATGCATGTTTCAATACTGTATGGATAATTGTTTAGTAACAACATCTGCAAAAGAAGAAATGTATAGCCATGCTCTGTTCCTTTAAGACCTCAAAGAGAAATAAAAATGTTTTTTTTTTTCATTATCAGCGAACTCCTTTCTGTAATCATAATTTTTAAAACAATGACATTTATATGCAAATTTTGTTCATAATTTTTTTTTTTGAGGAATATAATGTATGTAATAGAAATCTTACATCAAAGCCTTTATAATTAATTTACTTATGTAAAGTATATAGCTATAATAGATTGAATGACATTTATATGCAACTATTAATATGAAATATAATAGTAATAAAAGTATGTTTTAATTTTAGTGTAGGATTTATAATATCTATAATGATAAGATCTTACCATGTAAAATATTTAACCAGTTTCAAATCATAGTTCTCTGCAGATATTGTTCTTTTAATTTATTTACGATTGTCTTTAGTCTTCCAAAGATGGTAGATCTTAAGTTTGATCACTGTTGATGTTATAAAGGAAATACAACAGTACTGGTAACATTAAATAGAGTCTAGTCTTATTAGGTCTTGGGTAGTTCTTATGGCACTGTCTATTTCTCTTTTTATGGCAGACACTGGCTGGTTTTGCAAACCTCAGCATTAGTCTCTGGATTCAAATGTATTTTCTGGGTATTTTTGTCTGGGGTGGTTTTTGTTATTTAGCCACATATATTTCTGTTAGATAGTCTTTCATTAGATTAAATAATCATATTGGTTGTTACAACTGTAGTATTGAAAAATGTCAGTTACAGTGAAAAACAGTTTTAACTAGTGCTTTCTCCTCTTGGTTTGGGCTAACTAGAACATTACTTCTTATGTTAAGTCTTCAGATAAACTAAAGTAGACTAGACCATCTGGGCTGGACTAGAATATATTAGTTGTTCATCTCAGACCTGTTTATACCTATTTCACATTGTTCTACAACATGTTTTCAAAACAATAACTTGCTCACCAATTGGTTTCAAGATTTGACCTTTTCCTTACAACATGTTTTTTGGAAAACATTTTTTTTATTCTCTTCACATCATGTAGAGATATAATTTTACAGATATCATACAATTGGATATAAAAATAAATGGATTATTATGATTTGATATATAAATAAACAAAAGGGGGGGTATTTTTTTCTTTGTTTACATTAGTTAATGATTTTAGAAGAAAGAATAATCATTGTCAATATTTAAAGTTTAAATGATACCTTTTATAATATTATCAATTCAAACATTTAGTACTATTTTCAGTTTTGCCATCACATTTACTATTAAAATATGTGATGTTTTATTTAAAACTAATTAAAAGAAGAGAAACTAAAAAGAATTCAAAATGTTTTACATTTTTAGAAACTATGTAATTACAATTCCTTCATGTATTGAAATATTTTTTTTATTCCTTTACATTGTAATTTATCATTGTATTGTTATTCACTCATTACAAGGTAACCTTATAAAATATTTAATAATGTTACTAAATGCATAAAGTAATTATTTTTCTTTATTTTTTTTTAGATAGTTTATAAATTTATTACTCAGCTTGTGGCAATGAGTGTTTTATGAAACAATTTTATTTCATGTAGCATTGTAATATAATGACTTCAATCTTTCATCAATTTGTTATACTTGCTATATATATTGTATTTGTATATTGGATTATTTTCATCATCTAATACAAGTATTGAATGTCTTTTGAAAAATTTAACTTTATATAAATATTCCAAATACATTCAAATGTTAGTAATAGCATACAGGTTATTATACAAATAACATTCTTTTTGCTGGACTAATCAGTAACAGTAGCATGGGAATTAAACCTGGACCCTTAGATTCTTGAGTAGTAAATTTTAAGGTAACACTCTAATCAACCGAGCCATCTTGCCAAAGGCAACAGTCAGTAGAAATTTTATATCCTTATGTATGAAGTTTCTCCTAATTTCTCCACTTTTTCTTAAGAGCAAAGTTAATTAGTGGTTTCCATACATTATGTATACTCACACTAGGGACTTATGAGGTTATCCACCATTGTCATATGAGTAGCTTCTTTAAATTTTTATTTTTTTACCTTTTTTTCTCTATACAATATTTTTGTATTTTTCCAATTGAACATATATTCATTAGTACATATATAATCTGCTACCTTATACTCATCTGTTTTCTCTGTTCTAATCATCAGTTTGTGTTCTTGCAATCACTTTTCAATCAGGCAACTGGTCTCACCAATATATATTTTTCCACATTCACATGGTATTTTATACATGCAGTTTTTGCTTGTCAGAATTTCAAGTTTAGGATGTATAGGTGGTAAAATTCCTCATAGAGTGGTATGGCTCTGAAAAGCTGTTCTGACATTGTACTGATTGCAGATTTTTCTTAATTTGTCTGCTATTTTTGATATTTTCTCTATATAGATCTTTTCTTTTTCCAAATCACTGGTTTCTGAACAAACTTCTTTTTCTCTGTTCCATAGTGATAGTATAACTTCATGTTTTGTGTTTCTGGTGTGAGTGAATGTATATGCTAAGTATATTCCCATATGTGTGAGACTTTTTATTATAATGTTTTCCATTTTGCTAGGCCTCTACACGCTAATATAAACTGCACATGAGTTGATCAAGCTATGTTAAAAAGAAGAAAGTTATATTTCTATTCTAAAAAACATAGCTATATTTCCTGATCAACTCGGCCCATTAATTGTTGAGAATTATGCTATTGATGAAATCAGCTTTTAATTTATTTAATATGGGCGCCAGGTCCTTTTATTCTAAAGAGACCACTGAAATAGTCAAATAACGTCTCACGAATAAAAAAAAGAAAAATACTTTTAAACTAATCGGTATTGTGTCATACCGTAATGAGAATTATTTTTTTAGATTATTATTCCTGGGCTTATTCAAACATATTGGCAAAGGTAAATTACGTTTTAAATTTTATTAAACTAATAATAAATTTAATAATAAAAAATAATAACTATTATTAATAAAGCACAAATGAAAATTGATATTAGAAATATTTTTTTATTATAACAGACTAAAAATCTGTTTAAGTTAAGATTAAAAATCTGTTTAAGTTAAAATGAGAATTCCTAATAAGTAAATTAGAGAGAACACATATAATTCAGATGTGAAATATTAATAAAATAAATAACAGTTAAACAATTAAAAAGTTCTTGGTTAAATAAGAGTCTCTTGATCAATTAAATTAAAGTCACTATCGGGATCCTTTTATACATATATTTTTAAGAATTGTTTGCGAACGCTTAAATTTGTCACAATCAGGATAATGAAGCATAACTTACCGGTAAGTTTTAGTGAATTCACGATGATTGTAGATAACTATGCATAGTTTTTCATGGTTAAAATGAGCTCACGGCCTTTGATTATTAGTTGATCTTGCGGTTCATTCTCCTAGTCAGTCACGAAAGCTTTTCTGGTATACATCTTCAGGCACGATGTCTTCAAAAGCTCTGGTTCACTCCGACATGCCAAATTACTTCAGCATAGAGTGATCTTGGATATATTGTTATCCAAGACCAACTAGAGAAACCAACGAACAAGACATTCCTCCAATCAAACCCCTCCTTTTTATACTAGAGGTCCAGTTTTTGGACTTCTGCGCATGCTATTATCATGGCATTTTGTGTTTCATAATCTTGTAGATTTTTTATAAACTTTACATTATAAAGTTCTCTTTTTTTTATCAAGTTTTCAGCCATGTTTAATTAGCTAAAATATTTTTCTTTTAGCTTATCTTTTTACTTGCTTTTGGAATTCTTTTGTTCTCTCCAATTCTACTTTTATTTCTGATTACATAAAAAAAAAAAAAATATGAAAGAATAATTTAACTTTCATTGTACGTTTTTTTTTTTTAAAAAAAAAAAAAAATTAGTCAAAAAAAAAATCTAAATTTACTTTTATTTTTTAGCTTTTACCAAATGCCAATATATTTGCAACGTATATAATTAAACGTTACATTGTAAACTGTACTTTTGATTTTGCCATGAAGGAGTCTTGTCACAAGAACTTCTAATAATGTCAAATTTTGTACTTGTTCTGATTCTATTGTGAATTTAATTGAAGGGAATATATTGTTAATGTGGTTCCAAAGCAAAATAAGTTTGTTCAGAAAACAGTGATTTGAAAGAAGAAAAGATCTATATAGAACAAACTCTTATGAAAAATGTCTATTCATCAGCTGTTATTAAGAAAATCTTAAAGAATAATTTAAAAAATCATCAAAAGAAAAAAACAATTATTGGTACAGTAGTGCATTCTTATATATCAAAAAATAGTAGAAAAATTAAGAAAAATCAACAATCAGTATAACATCAGAACAGCTTTTTGGAGCTATACTACACTGTTAGAATTTCTAACACCTATAAAGCTTAAACTTGAAATGTTGAAAAAACTGCATCTATAAAATCCCATGTGAATATGGAAGAATGAATATTGGTGAGACTAGTTGCCTCATTGAAAAGCAATTGCAACAACACGAACTGATGATTAGAAGAGAGAAAACAGATATGTCTAATGTAGCAGACTATGTAAGTACCAATGAACATATGCTTAATTGAAAAAAAATACTAACTCGAAAAGAAAAGGTACAAAGATGAAAATTAAAAAAGGTTGCTCATATGACAATGGTGGACAACCTCATAAGTCAACTTAGTGTGACTATACATAATGTATGGAAACCACTAATTAACATTTCTCTTAACAAAAAAATAGAGAAATCAGGAGAAACCTCATAGATAAGTATCTGAATTTTTTACCAACTGTTGCTTTTAGCAGAAGGAATCAATTGATTAGAATGTTACCTTAAAATTTAATATTCAAGAATCTAGTGGTCTAAGTTTAATTACCCTGCTAGTACTGTCACTGGTCAGATCAGAAACATCTAAATAAGAGAGAATATCTTTAAAATGCTGTGCATATACTAGCCTGTGTGCTATTACTAATAGTTGCATGTATTTGGAATATTTAAAGAAAGTTAAATTTTTCTTAAGACATTCAATACTCATATTGGATAATGGAACTAGTCCAATACATAAATACTATTTAAATACCATCATCACAAATCTTCAATAAAACACTACTTTATATATTGTAAGTAACTAGATTAATGGTGCATGCCACAGTATTTTAAAAAAATAAAGAAGTCTGTTGATCTTGTTTAATTTTCATTTCACTTGATTCATGGATAATGGAGGTCTTGAAATTTAATGTTACCTAGATAACCATGATAAACTAATGCTTTAAAATAACATTGCTTACTGCTAATTCTAGCATCAAATCATAAATCTATTGTGATCAATCTTAAAAAATATATAAACATATGAATAAATAAATAGATTTTGGATATAGTTAAGTGTATTATAAAAGATTGCTTAAATAAAATCAACATTATTATTAAGTATTACACATTTCCATTTCTGTTATTACAATCATTGTAGCAACACATATTACAAAATTAAATGTTTTATGTTTCCTATGTGTTTGTTTATAAGATAATTTGTGAGAAAATTATTATTAAAAACATGTAAAAATATTTATATTTATTAGAATGTATTAAAATTATAATATAAATTCTTTATTTTGATTAAAATAAAAAATAATATTGAACTTGTAAAACAGGATGTCATTTTCACTGTATCCAATTTTTTTTAAAATCTCCATTTCACTTACAAATTGGAGGCAAATATTCTTGAACAAATTCTTACACTATTGAGTAAAATTTGAGGAATTTTCAACAGACATTATGGCAACTGAAACATCATCATGAGTATTTTATAAATAGAAATGAGACACTGTAATATGAGTGCTTATAATTTTAGCATTGCCTAGAACAGATGTGTTTAGCTGTCTTTAAATATTTATTAAATTTTATTGTTTAAGTGAATAATTTATAAAACTATGGAAGAATAAAATTTTTAACTATCTGCCTGTTCGATTGGGGGAAGCTTGCTGATGAAGTTTCAGGAAAAATGACAAAAATATGAAAGAAAAACCTATCAAAATGCATTATATTGCAGGTCAGCTATATAAAGACATTATGTGGCTAAAATCTAAAATTTTACCTATTTATTTGTGATGGGTATAAACCCCATTGTGTGTCTATGGATATCATATTTCAGATCAAGAATTTTGCAAGATCGATTAACTCAACTTATGTGTGATATTAAGCAATTTAAACTTCCCTTTTGTAATTCAGAAAGAAAAAGCTAGTATTTATTTTTCACTTGGTTATAACTGGATTGTATCATTAAAGGAATTTTCTTTGCACATTATTGTCAATGAAAAAGGAAAATTAAAGCCAGTGATGTGTAATTTTGCATCGACTAAGTATCTGTTGTTTTTGAAAGCTGGATATTTATGTACTTAAGAGAAATTATTGGAAGTTAAATGTGAAAGGAATTGAATTCAAATGTGCATTAGTTACCACTCATGCTTGTCTTCTCTACTTAGAGGAAAATTATTTCTACACCTTAGGATCAGAAATAAAGAACCAGAAGTTATGATCATCCATGGATAGTGAGTGAAAATGGACAGACTTTCACTTAGATGGTATGATTTATATATATATATATATTTGTGTTTTTAAAAGAAAAGGAGTGTTTACATTTTATTTTAAAAACATAAGTAAATAGTATATATGTGAGTATGATAGAATTCACACAATGAAAAAGTCAGAGAGAATCATTTTTGTTCTTATTATTTAAACTCTTATCTGATGATATAAGTTAATATGACCTGATGTTTTCAAATATTTTTTTTGTATGTTCAAGATTTAACTTTGGGGATATTTGGGTAGAGAAGGGTTTAAATATAACAGATTTTTTTATGTTTGTTTAATTATTTAGAGATTACATTAATGAATAAAATGAGATCAATGTTTATTTGATCACATTTTTTTTATCATTGTATATGCTATTTAAAATCTCGGAAGATATTTAAAATCTCTCCTTCCATTTTATATATAGTATTGTTGTCTTGCAACACATTTTTGGAGTTTCATATACATATTTTTATTTTATTATTATTTTTAGTCTATTGCAAACATCGATTGTTTGTTCTGTTATATTTTTATTATTACTGTTATAAATTTTTATTATAAACCAATAAATTTAGAGTTGATTTAAAATCCAGTGAATCTGTCTAATTATTTCTTTTGAATGTGCAAGATAATTTTGGTACTTAAAATTTGATCCAAGATCAAACCCATTTTGGTAAGTGAAATAGAATTGGATATACGTATATTTTTATACATCATTTTTAAATCCGATTAGATATAAATTTTATATTTATTACTGCATTTAAATATTTGTTTACTTATCTAAGTCAATATTACTGGTAGAAATAATTTCATTAGTTCAGAGTTGATTATTTATTTGCTTATCTTGTCTGGTTACAAAAATCTTAATAGATTTTATTCTATCATTAGTCAAAATGATCTGTCTTAATTACTTTTAAACTTCTTTGAAGTGGGGATCATAAATTTCATTAACTAGTATAACTTAATATTATCTTTGGCTTGGATAACTGCCAATTATCATCATATAGTTTAATTGTTATAAAATCCATTTTATAATCGATTGATTGGAGATTTAAGTAGATGAATAATATCAGTGATTGTAAGTCAGTAAATATCCAATAGAAACCTATGGTATATTTTATATAATGTGATTGGGTACTGTAAAATGTGAAATTATCTAATAGAATTTATTGATAATAAATTCTTGTGGAGTGTTTCATTTTAGAATATAACTGAAGCAATAATTGCATGTCGATCTAATGTAGGGTATGAATGAAATGTTTATATTATATTTAACATTTTATTAAAATAGATATAAAACTGAGTAAAGGTTTATTTCATTTAAACATTATAAATATTGTGTAGTTTAGAAAACGTTCTCAAAATGTAATTATAATTATTTAGAAACTAGTTGATTTAAATAGAATGTCATTAAATATTAAAGTAAATTTGCATTACTATAAATAATATTAGATTAGTAAAGTATGTCAGAATTTAGTTATTTATTGATTCAAATTTAGTTTTATTCAATTATCAATCAAATAGATATCTTAAGCATACATCATTGTTTAGGACAATGATATATGATTTCACTGCTTATTGCAGTTTACTTTGGAATAGTGAATAGATTTGTTGATGTCTGAGGTGATGATCTCATTTGCTTTATTTCATTTTAAATATAATCTGAATAAATTAGATTTTAATAGAGATTGTTAGTATTTTATGATAGTGTAGTGGACAGTTTAAATGATTATGTATGGGAAATATTATTATTGCCTAGTGTGATCAATAACTGAGCTAGATAATTTTACATAGGTTCTAACAGAGTTACTATTTGTTAATGCATGTTTTTGCTCTGTGATAAATAATATAAATCTTAAGGGCATTTCTTTATGACAAATGTTGATTGAACAAATGTAGAGAGATAGTGAGATAGAAAATCCATTATTATTGTGACAAAGTAGCTACCCAATGCTAGCTGATGATGATCATATACATGTGGCAATTATTATAAAATGCCAAATCAACTTTAGGGCTTTTATAAAATGACATTCCACATTTAGGCTAGATCTATATTATTATGAATGATGTCTCAATTCTGAGACATAGTAAAGTTTTTTATATTACCATCCCATATTATAATCAATAGTCCATTACAAAATGGTGACCAACAATTGGGCTATGTTTTATTCAGATTAGATTGATCATTTTCCCAGCATCATCATTTTTATCATGTTACAATATATATATATATATATATATATATATATATATAATATATATATATATATATATATATATATATATATATATATATATATATATATTGTACTCTCACCTCAAGGAGATATAATACATAATAAAATGGGACTAGCTCAGATAAATAGTTATGCTCAGGCTAAAATGCATTTAATCGATAATAAAGATCTTCTACATTAATGACAATTGTTTAACTAGCTCTAATTAATAAAATAATAATATGGTTTGGTTTTATAAACTAAATAAATAAATATTTATTAAATCATGAGACTATGAAGTGAGATACAAGTAGGAATATGAATTACATTGAGCCAATATCCCACAGGATACCACCTCAATGGCATAAAAACACTATCCCCCTTATTACTATCTCAAATAATAAATTTATAGCAGTCTTACGACTTTAACAATAACTAATTAATTAAGATAATACTGATAAATAAATCTTAATCTCTTTATTTAAAATAATCTAACTAAAATAATCTCAGGTTCTTAAACTAATTCAAGTCAATCAAAATTACTGTAGTCAAGCATGATAAGGGATTTAATATTACCCTCAACTACACCTACCTAATAATAATAATAATAATAATAATAATAATAATAATAATAATAATAATAATAATAATAATAATAATAATAATAATAATAATAATAATAATAATAATAATAATAATAATAATAATAATAATAATAATAATAATAATAATAATAATAATAATAATAATAATAATAATAATAATAATAATAATAATAATAATAATAATTCAATTCAATTCATTTTATTTACTGTACAAAACTACAGCATAAAGCCAATTACAGTATTGCACCATAACAAATATATAAATACATAAATGAGTTTAAATGACAAATTATTAATATAAGTATGTGCCATATTTTAATAAAAGATAATTAACACATTTAAAAATCTAAAGTAAAATTAAACATCAGCATATAAACAATTATTATTAAGACATTAATAATAACAAATAAATAAAAGGGATAAATATAAAACACATAACAAAATAATAAAAAAAAACAATTTCACAAATATATATATATAAACCAAATCAAGTTAAACCAATCAAATCTGGCATTTAAATTTAATAACATTACAAAATTGATTATAATCTAAATAATAATAATAATAATAATAATAATAATAATAATAATAATAATAATAATAATAATAATAATAATAATAATAATAATAATAATAATAATAATAATAATAATAATCTGTGTTTTTAGTTAGATGCATTAGATAAACATTTCCAACAAAAGTATAAAAAATACTGAATTGCCAAAAACAGTTCCTTAAAACATCACCTAAAGATAGTTAATATTCACATTTTCAGGGAAAACGGACTTTTACTCACAAAGTAAGTGATTCATTGCTTATAATTTTTAGTTTTCCTAAGCGCTATTCAGACACTATATATTGTCAATATGGCATCCACATCAGAATCCAAGATAAAGTTTGACGTGAATCAAACTTCATGAATATATAGCTACATTAGAGCACAGGCAACATATGCTAACATAACTGTATTAAATTCGCAAAATACAAAACAAATCCCAAGATTTAGAAGAGCCAGTCAGGATTACCTGAATGAAGTAAATGATATAAATATGGATGAATATGATGCCGATGTGCCTTTGCAAAACGTTTGGTTAAAAGAAGTGGAAGATATAAATCACAGATTTAATGAGACCTTTGCAAAATGTTTGGTTAAAAGAAAAAGTGGAAGATATAAATCGCAGATTTAATGAGACCATATCAAAAAAGTTATTTATTTCATTTAAGAGATTTTTTTCAAATAAGTCAATCATCTTGGCAGCAACAGATAGCAATCTCTCTCTCTCTCTACAAGTTTCCAAGGAAAATATTATATAAAGAGTTATCGAAGAACAAAATGTTGAGCTCAGTTACAACCATAGAAGAGCATACCAACTCAAGGTATCTGGCAGTAGAATTCATTAATGAAAAGCAATGTACAGATTTTCAAGAAAAAATTAAGACTTTGGAAAATTATGCTTTCATGATTGTAGATAAAGAAATGCAAAACTATCACACTGTCATTATTAAAAATACCTATTTTGGGTATAATATACATGATTTAACAAAAGTAATGAAACCCTTTGGGCAACTGATATACATGAAGCCAAAATATTGCTCAGACATGCCTAGGGCTGGTTTATTCAAACAGTTTGTATTTCAAGATCAAGATGAATGAAGGCATAAGACCTGAGACATCCCAAGCCTAATAATGGATCAAGAAGCAATACCCATTATATAAATTAAAGGACTTGGGCCACAATGTTTTGGTGTGGCAGTAGAGAACATCTGGCAATAGACTGTGGGAAAAGCACAACAGCAATGGCCAGACAGCAGCTAAAACACAGCAAATATTAATTAAAGAATACAAAACAGAGCAAATGAAAGATCAAGCAAACCCAAACCAGAAGATAGAAAATGCTGAACACCCAGAGACTGGCCGAGAAATAGATGAAATCCAAAAAAATAAAAAAATGGGCAGAAATGGAACTTCCAGATAAAGAATATACAAAGAAAGAAACTGAAAATCAGCCAAGGCCAGATAAGAAGAGAAAATACACCAAACATCAAGAGGGTGACCAAGAAATAGGTGACTTGCAAAAAAATTATAAAGAATTAGATGATATACAAAGAAATAAGAAGCAAAGTATGCTGAAAGTTGCTAATCAGTCAGTACTATCACAGCTGTTTGAGAAAGACAAACTAACCAATGAAAAAGAAGGCAAAAGAATTGAAGTGAGACCAAAACACATAAAACTTGATCAACAAAATCAATTAAAAAAATGAAATCAAGATAACAATCAAAGACTGGAATCTGAGACTGGAATAGAAGATACACTTGATGAACACCGAATATCAAAAATAGATATAGACTGTATGCAAAAAAATAATAAAAAATGTCTAAAAATAGACCAACTAGATAAAGTAAATATAATTAAAGGGACAAAGAATAAAACAAGGGAAGACAAGAAGGTAAAGCACATCAAACACTTTGAGGCCGACCGAGAACTAGATGATTTAAAAGTGAAAAATAAGGAACTGGATGACATACAAGATAATAAACAAAGTAAGCAAAAAACAGATAAAGAAGATAGAATTGAAGCAACAGCAGACAAGAGGTTAAAACAAATCAAACACATTGAGGCCGACAGAGAACTAGATGACTTAAAAGTGGAAAATAAGCCACTGGATGACATTCAAGATAATAATAACCAAAGTAAGCTTAAAATTGCACACCAGAAAGGTCCAGATCAGCTCTATGAGCAATAGAGATTAAACAAGAAAAAAGAGGATAAGAGAATTGCAGCAAAGGTAAGCTATATGAAATGTGACCAACAAAATCAGTCAGAGAGTGCAAATAAAAATTACACACAAACAATGGCACTTGAGACTGAAACTGAAGACATGTTTGATGTACATAAAAGATGCAGAATTTCATCCAAAGTCAAACCAACCAACAATTATGAATAAAACATCAATTGAAGTGTTGGAGGCTATCATTCCGGATCTGTTTACCCAAATAGAAACACACACTGAATATAGATGCAAACCAGAGTGACCAGCAAAAAAAGATAGATGTAAAAATGTGAGAATTAAACAAGAGAACCCTCACAGTGAGCAGGAGATATAGCACTGGGCTGTAGCAGTGGATGAAGAGAGTGGCCTGGTTTTCAAGATGCTATGGAAATTGAGGAAGAACAGAAGCAAGACATGAGATGTCATGGAAATTGAGGAAGAACAGAAGCAAGACATGAGTGCCTAAACTTAACAAAAT
Source organism: Epiperipatus broadwayi (assembly GCA_028023455.1). NCBI lineage: Eukaryota > Metazoa > Onychophora > Udeonychophora > Euonychophora > Peripatidae > Epiperipatus > Epiperipatus broadwayi. The sequence continues at coordinate 3,986,225 of JAQFVV010006229.1, read as the reverse complement.
TATTAATGAAACTTAGAGGACTTAATTCAATCAATAAAAATTTCAAAGTTAAACATTAGATAAATCAAATCCGAGCGCATATAACAGGATTATTAGAAACAAAGATATATGCAGGCTCACCAATAAATCCAGCTACCTACCTAAGGGGCCAGGGATTCTCTGCATGTTCCAGAGATTCGTCCTCTCCATCTGCAGGAACTGGAATAGTAATTGCTCAAGATTGTTCTTTTGAAAATTTCAAAATACTTTACATTGATTCAAACCTTCTAATAATAACACTGACTCAAAAAATAATTACAATGAATATAGTGCTTGTATATATAATTTCCAATATAAATTCAATTCTTGCCAATTATAATTTATTATTTTACTACAATAATTATTCTGTAACATGGTATTTTATTTTATTTACATGTATATATTCCAGTTGTTTTGGAATTTATCTTTGGATCTCTGTATTTCCATCATATCACAACTATCTACTGATGCAGAATTTCATACCACTTTGTTTCACTTTTCCTGCATATCATAAAATAATTTACATGAAAACAGGCTGAAATTATACTTATATATATTGCAACAGTGTTTTGGGAATTTTTTCTAAAAAAAAATTAAATATAATATTCACTGCAGGATGAAGAACTCTCCAAGTTCAATTCATCTTCTCTGATCTTTAACTTCTCTTCTCCATATCACCCCTGCACACATTTTTATTTTATCCTTCCATCTCACAAGTGGTATCTTAGGTCTTTTACAATATTTTGGAATCCAGTTTAAGATTGTAATTGTTCATCTATTATCATCTCTTCTAGAAACAAGTCCAGCTGACCTCCTCTTCAATCTTTTAATTGTTTCAATGAAGTCAGTAACACCTGTTTGTTCTCTTACCCATATATTGCATTTTTGATCTCTTCTTGTTACTCCCAAGATGCATCTCTCCATACTTCTTTGAGTGGTCTGAAGTCTCTGTATTGCTTTTCTATTAAGTGTCAAAGTCTCAGATCCATAAGTAAGAACTGGTAAAACACATTTATTAAAAACCTTTCTTTTCAAACACATAGGCGTATTTTCTTTTACTATCAAGCTATTTCTATGAAAAGAACTCCAACCAAGTTTAATTCTATGATTAATTTCATCTACTATGTTTCCTTCTGTATTAATAATCTGACTAAGGTATTTGTAACTGTTAACTTCTTCTAATTCATCATAATCAATCTTTATTTTCATATTTTGAGAAAATCCATTAACATTACTTTAGTCTTTTTAACATTTATCTTTAGTCCTACTTTCATCTGATAACTCCTGCAACATTTTCTGCCACTCTAAAGCATTATTTTCAAAAACAACCACATCATCTACAAAATCTAAATGACTTAAATAATCTCCATTTATTTTCACTCTTTTAGCTTCCCATTTTAATCCACAAAATACTTCTTGCAGCACTGCTGTAAAAAATTTTGGAGATATGGAGTCATCCTGTCTTACACCCTTCTCAATGTTGACTTTCCTAGTATTGATATGTAATCTAGTTGTTGCTGTTGCATTTTTATAAATAATCTTTAAAATATGATCCAATGCTTTAATCACCAAATAAATATTTATAGAATCAAATGCTTTTTTTATAATCTACAAAACCAAAGCATAATGGCAACTCATGTTCATTTGTTCTTTCTATAACTTCTCTCAATACCTGGATATGATCTACTGTACTAAAACCACTTTTAAATCCAGTTTGTTCTCTTGGTTGGTGGAAATCCAATGTTCTCTCTAGAGGAGTTGTAATTATCTTGGTAAATTTTTTATATAAAACTGATAAAAGGTTGATAGGTCTGCAATTTTTAATATCTTCTTTATCAACCTTTTTTAAATATTAATATTAATACTGGCTTCTTCCAATTATATGGTACATCTTTATTATTTAGATATTTGGTATATAACTTTGCTAAAAAAAAATTCTATTTCTTCATCTGCTTCTTTTAATATATCAATTATAATTCCATCATTACCCGGAGCCTTTCCTTTCTTAATAAATTTAATTGCATGCTTCACTTCTTCATTTAAAATGCTGGGCAATTCGGAAGATATAATAGATATAGAAGGTACTATGTTAATGATTTATGTGTATCAAGGTTTACCAACTTGGAATAGGTGTATATAATTCACGTGTAAGGGCCATTATACTAAAGCTTTGATTAAAATACCACGGGTTGGGAAATTAATTAACGTGTATGTTTGGGGAAATGTTCTAAAATTCTATATACAGGTTCAATCATACTGCATACTGCATATATAAATAGTTGGAATTCAACAAGTATTTGTTTCTTTTTTTTTTTTCAATTGTAACTTGATATAAACACGTTTTTTGTATTTAGTAAGAAAAGGTTATGTTTAAACGTAGACTTTTTTTTACTAAACTCAGAAAACGTGTTTACATCGAGTTACAATTGATTGGAATATTTACTAAGGCAATAAACCTCAAGAGTTTACGCTTAAAAATGCGAAGATATGTGTGTTAAATAAATTTATAATTACAATTTTAAATGATTGGAATGTGTATATGTTTGGGATCATTACCATCATGGAGTAATAATAATAATGTGAAAGGCTAAAACCTTCGACAAGTATACATTATTAATATTTGGGTGTCATCATCCTGAAGCGTTGCTTAAAGTACCACAAGTTGTGTTATTGATATGATCCTAAATTATGTAATTGTATAAATGTTTCAATCCCACATTGTAATGTTTAAGATGGATTCGCATAAAATGTATAGATAAACAAATAAATAACACCTATTCTATTTTCATATCCCATTATCACGTTCGCTGTAGCTTCCGATCTACTCCTGCTGATGTTTCAATCATTACTATAGAGCAAATTGTAATTCTAAATGAGAGCAGATAGGTCAAAGACTCGTTGTGGTTGTTCTGTCATACATAGTTTACATACATTTTATATTCTCCCGGGATTATGAATATTTTCCCTTTATATATATAATATAGTGTAACAAATCAAATGACCCTATCTATTTGTGTGACGTATTTATATAATATTTATTTTAAAGAAAAATTTCAAGATACTTCTTTGTTTTAATATTATGAAACTTATTATAGGGGTGATGTGGAGAAGAGAAGCTAAAGATATGAAAAGATGGATTGAATTTGAAGAGACCCTCATCCTGCAGTGGAATGATAATGGTTGATGATGATGATGATGATTATAGGATAGTTGAAGTTTTCAATCCTTCACAATTTAAATTTAGTCAGCTTTATTAAACTTGACAATTTGGATATATAGTTCATTGTGCGATATTATTGCCAGTTTTAAATGGAAAGTTTGCATTGACATTCACGTACTCCAATTCATAATATTATATTTGATTAACTATGATAGCAGCCTGATATTTTCTAATAAAATTTTATTCATAAAATTTAATTGTTCAAATATATATATTAATGATTATTTATTATTTGCAACATTTTTTAAAATAAGTTTTTCTACCTTTTAAATAATCAATACTTTTATTGATCATTTGAAAGTTAGAATAATATGACATTTGTATTATTTTTAAAAAAGAAAATGTGTATATTTTATAAATAAAAAGAATTGCAAAGCATGGATTAAAAATTGATAGATCTTCACAATGAAAACATTGAATCCTGTGCAGTTTATTCTTTTTACTTTCAACATACAATCTTATTTTTTAAATAGTTTATTTTTAACCGAAATAGTTCCTCTTGAGTCCAGACATCTTGTCTTAGTTTGACTTTTTATTTTAATATGATTCACAATAGTTAGGAAATAAAATATAAAAAAACTCCAAATTTAATTGTATTGATTCTAAAAGTATTTTAAAAATAATACGAATACATAAAGAAACATTTAATCTTATTTAAAAGAAATAAAAAACAAATATTTAAACATTAAAAAAAAATTCAAATTATTTCTACAGTAGTACTTGGCGGATTGATTGGATTTATTTTACAATGTTTTTAAACTAAAGCATACTTTTATTAATAAATAAATATAATACATATCACCCATGCAAACTCTGTAGTTCTATTCTCTATTATCAATATTGAACTGCCTTATGTTGTTAATACAGTGATAGAACGCTGGAAACTCGATTGTAATACCCTCGAATCGACTTCAGTTTTAGTACTTACGGGAGCTCGAACTTTTTATGAACTCCGAATAAAAAACCATTCGATTATTTCTAATCTTGGACTATATACATAAGCAATCCCATGGTAAAGCTATTTATATAAATACTCTGGATAATACTAAATATGCAGGCGTATTTATATGAAATTTCGTAACAATAAGTGCTTAATATCATTATGTAATTAATTAATTAATAAGTGCTTAATATAATAAAATGGGTAAATTAAATCTCAAATAATGCATAAACAAAAAATAAATAGCCAATCACTCATAAGTATGCTTAAAAAGAAATTTAAATATTACAAGTTACCATCAGCTATGTACGGTGCGGATTGGGAAGGATATATTTCCAGGGATACCTGAGATGTTTACCAATTACAAGACCAAATAATAATAAGATAAATCCAATTTATCTAAATCACTTTGAACACTTTTTAGCAAAAATATTTTATTGTACATATATACACATATATCTATGTTTTGACTGACCTGCAGTCTTCTTCAAAAGCAATTTACTTTAGTTCTGAAGAAGATTGCAGGATAGTCGAAACATAGGTGTATGTGTATATGTGTACAATAAAAGGTTTTTGCTAATAAGTGTTCAAAGTTATTTGGATAAGTTGGATTTATATAAGATATTACAGCAAAAATAAAGGAATGAGTGATTTTGTAATATTTCTGAATAGTGAGATAACTGCCAGATTATTATTATTATTATTTTGCATAGATATGAGTGACTAGCTGTTTGCTTTTTAACTTATTTTCTGCTTAATGTATTGACTGTTTTACATGTACTGAAGCAGGTGTTTAGATATATCTTGTATTATCAGTAGCTGAAGCTATTTGCAAATGGGAATGACACTGGTGATGATATATTTACTCTCTCTATTGTCACCAGTGGTCAATGAGAAGATAATCATTGGCAAAACTAAGAAAAACAACAGCAAAATATTTTAAAAAATGGTACCTGAAAAAAATCATGGTTAGTGGCTGATTCAATAATGTGGTAAGATCTTATCATTATAAATATTATAAGATGTTAAACTTAAACCATAGCTTAATCTTAAAATATCTTTTGTTTCTATATTTTTATTTATATATTGATAGTTGTGAATATATACAAAACAGGTTTATTTACTCATTATTAATAAATTGTTAATTTTTTTTATTAATCCATTTAGTTTGTGTTTTTAACTCAATCCAAATATATGCTTTTTACCCATGTGTTCTGGCTAATATCCACAGTTCAGAGAAATCGTACATTCTATAGGAAACATGCTTTTTATGGTGGTAATAATTAATGATGAGTGTTTCATTAAAAAACTTTTCCAAAGGTAATATTATTATATATTTAAATTAAAATTTTTATTTAAATTTTAGTAACCAAATTATTTATTTGAAACAAAGTCTACAGTACATATCTTGACGATCTCATCATACATAGATTGTGTATATTCCAAGTTCAAAGCCATATACTGTTATATAAAAACGCTTACTGTGAAAATTTTTACTGTTACAATACTTCTAACTGTTGTCAATGCAATTTCTTTCTATTAGATTTATATAGACACTAAAGATTGCAAATTGACCCTAGAGACTAAAATTATTGATACAAAGAAGTTTAAATAAACCTCTTTAAAGGGTAAATAAAATCTATTCTGAATGCAGACTAATAAATAGTCAATTATAACTTCACAAACTGCAATTATAAATTTCAAATTGCACCCAAAGTATTACTTAAATAATAAGTGTAGTAATACTCAAGGTTAAATGGGTTTACAAATAATCAATAAAAACCAGTCAACACTTAGACAATCCCAATATCAATAACAATCAACAATTTATATATATGAGTAATAGCTAAAAATTTACTTTTCTATAAAGTGGCAGATTTTTTTCCCCATGCATCATAGCATCAGCCGGGGAGCGAACCCGCTAACCCGGGACAACTGCCTGTAAAGCAGCTGTCGCTGACCTCTCGACCACCAATGCTTACTAAATCCCAAGGCATACTGAAATTATTCAATTACATGTAATATTTTATTCCTTTTATTTATAAAATGTGTCTTTTATAGCATTTTTATGGCTGAAATCGTGATAAGAAAGATGTAAAGTATTGTTTTTTATATCTGTGTTCCATGCAAAATAAGTGGAAATAAAAATGGTTGCTAGATCCTGATATTTTTTCATCTCTTATTACCCTTCCTATAAAGACTTTAACTGCAGTATGTGTGTGTATTTAATAATTAGATATATATTCTATTAATAAAACTGAACTGAATTGTTATTTATCGAATTAACAAATAAAATAAAAAATGACATTTTCCGTGATATATTATGAATTACTTCATTTTTGTTTAATTAGCTCAAATGATCCGATTTTTTTATTATTTGAAAACAATTTTTCTCTAATAACGATGATAATATTAAAAGACATGACTGTTTAAAAATTAACCCAGATCGGAAGGTATTCAACTAAGCGACCGTCTAAAATGACAATTAATTTGTTACAAAATACGAATGTGTGTGTTTTTTTAATCATCTTTTTATTCCATTTAATCTATCAATTGTTCAGTCCATCATTAAAGTTCTTGATTTCTTTTTTTTTTTTATGATTAGAAGCTTTACGTGTCAGATTGATAAAATAATAAAAACTTTCATTTTTCTTTTAGTGATAATGTTTTTTTTTTCCATGTTAAATCAGCATTGGTAATATAAAAACCTGTCAAAAAATGTTATTGATGACATTAAAAAAAATAACTTTATTTGTCTAAGAATCTCACACTTGGATGTAACAGTTTATTTCTTTTTATTCCGAAAATATAATAAATATTTTTGGTAATTGCTTTAGACAAAAAAAATTGAACGTGAAGTTTCACGTTGGTAGTGACATTTAAATAATTTTGGCAGAATATCACAAAATTGTTAAGCAGAGTGTGGCGTCCTTATTGTATTTTAAATCAGGAATATGTTACATTTCATAAAACTTCTTTGCACAATATGATTTCTAACAGTTATTAAAAAATATATATTTTTTTTTTATATAAATATAAAAAGAAAAAAGAATTAATAGTTTCAAAAAGTTTAAGAATTAACCTTGAAATGTATTGGATCAAAAAGATTAATTTTATTCTCTTTCATGTATATATATTCTTTTTTTTTTTATTATTTTATATAAAAATTTCTTTTATAGAGTTAACTTAATATTTAATAAAATTATAACCTAGAGTTTTTCATATTAAATTGAAATGATTAAAATATAAAAAAAAAAAATTTACTTTTCTTTTTTTTTTTTTTTGCTTTGAAGATTTAAATTATTTATCATTTAAAATAAAGATATATCAGGAACTCTACTACTGGTAAAGTAGTTATACATCTCAGTTTTATATTTTTTTCTATAGTCAATTTATTAACATTTAACTGATTTAGTTATTACTCAAAATCGCTAACTATCTATTACTAACCAAAAATTAGATGATGACCCAGATTGGGTTTGAATCATAAGCATAGCTAGAATGTTTGGAACCTATGCAAAATTTCAAAAAAAAAAAAACACTAAATATTTATAATATACACCGTCATACTTTTATGACAATATTTAATTTAAACCACTAAACATCACATGATCACCATCTTATGCTAGCACATAACTGTTAGTAAACAGGCAAAAACTCTCCATATAATAGTGTCACCTTGTGCTAACCAGAGTAATCAATGGATGCCAGAAGGCTTGTGCATAAAATCCCTATCTAGTGCCTACTCATCCAATATGAGTAGACACTAGATAGGGATTTTATGCACAAGCCTTCTCGCATCCATTGATTACTCTGGTTAGCACAACGTAGCACTACTTTTTCTGGGGATATTGGATGAGTAGGCACTAGATAGGGATTTTAAGCACAAGCCTTCTGACATCCATTGATTACTTTGGTTAGCACAAGGTGGCACTACTTGGATGAGTAGGCACTAAATAGGGATTTTATGCACAAGCCTTCTGGCATCCATTGATTACTCTGGTTAGCACAAGGTGGCACTGCTATATGGAGAGTTTTTGCCTGTTTAATATTTAAGTTAATGATTGTTAATAATATAATCTTAAAATTTGGAAAATTATAAGCAGTATCTTTGTTGGCTGCATGATAATTGCATCATTTTCATGGAAAGACTACATAAGGTCTGCATCATTTGATATGAAAAAATTGTTATTATGCATGTATATGCATATATCTGCAAATTGTGAAAAATCAATTAATTCAAAAATACAATTCAAAAACTTCTTAAAGTAATGCAATAAAAGAATCATCATTATAACTAATAAATACAAGTATTTGGTTGTGTTTTGATGTGTCAACTACTCATTTATTTATCTAGAGTCATCTTTTCTTTATCTTTGGCCAATACATAAATGAATATAATACCATTATTGCAATAGCTATGAATTATAAAAAAAAATCTATTTTTAAATAAAAATATACACAAAAATTATAAATTCCATGGCATTAATATATAAAAAAAGTTGAATTGTAAAAAAAAATTAAGATTGATGCTATATAAATATCTATAAGACATATTAATAAGTATTAATTTTCAACTATGTATTGCATGTAAAACTAAAAAAGATGCAAATCTATAGTAAAATTTTATTTACAAAAGAAATGAGAACAGAATGCTTGTAAGGTTCAGACATATTTATGTAATCCATAATTATTTTTTAAGAACAAGTGCTAAAAAAGGTACATTTTCTATAGTGCAAAGTGAAATAATTGAATCATTAAAACAACAATTATTTATTTGCTATATGAATAAAATGATTTGATTTGTAAATATCTACAACATATAAATTTAAAAAGTTGTTTAATTATAAAGTTTATTTTTTAACAAATGGCAAAAAAAGTGGAAAAATTTCTAGTATTTTGGTACTTTTACATTAGCAATTACAATGTAGCAAACACATACTCAAATTATTACTTTCATAGCAACTTCCTCTATATAAAAAAAATAAATGATTACAAGGATAAGATTCTATCTGTAATTGATTTGCAAATGTGTATAAAATGTAAAGCCCCTAAATTATACATTAAATACTCATGGGAAAAATTAATGGCAGTAAACTATCTTATATTCAGCACTATTACAACAAAATATAAAAGAAATAATAAGAATTGTCACATTTATTGCCACATATGCATTGCAAAACTATTTGCAACCAAAAAAATATAAGGGCTTGAATTCATTTTTTAAATTTAATTAATCTTTTTAACACTTCTCCAAAAGTCAATTGGACTGGTGCTATGATTTAGTAAATAGTATGGTATGTAATAACGTTGAAGATCTGATATTGTATTTAACAGTTGCAATTAACAGTAACAACTATTTAATTTAAGCTTCATTTTTGTTTCTAGGTGGCATTATTCATAAAATTTGAATAGCTCTAAAACATATGAACATTGCACACTTAACAGGAAATGTTTATATTGTATTATTAAAGTTAAATAATATTTTTTATTTACTTTTAACTTTTTTTAGTAATAAGTATAAGTCATTTTATTTTTTAATATTTTTAAAGCAATAAAAGGCTAATAAATTATATTTTACTTATACTAAAAATATATTTAATTTTAATTGTCTAATGCTGTAAATTTAATTTTTATTTTATTAATATTTTTTTTTAACTCAAACAAGAGCTAAATATTTTAAAGCACTTTATTCTTATTATTAAATGTAACTAATTTTATTCAAATTTCTAAAATTTAGAAATATAAAAGTAAATATTCTAAATTAATGAGATCTTGTGGGACTAACTACAACAAGAAATCCATTATTGGTGTTTTAAAAAACTGTTTGAAAAATTAGCACATGCCTTGAAATAAATAGTCTTCCAAAATCATGGAGGAAAACAGATTACACATCTGGAAAAAAATAAAATAATACATGTAATTATGTAGTTAGACAAAAAGATCTTTTATAACCTTTTAAAAAAAAAGAAAGACCAACAAAACATAAGTAATGTACTACTGGATTAATTTAAAAAAAGACAAGTATGCCATTTTCTTTCAAATCACTTGTTTAGCAGTTTGCAATAAGAAATATAACAAAATAAATCAAACTGCTTTCATTGGATTTGCAAAGAATAATGGAATAGTAAAAATATGAGATTCTAATTAGATATTCAAATATTGGTTGAACTTCAACTTATAAATTCTCATTTTCATTAAAAATTATTTAATGTTTTCTCAGAAAAAGAGCTGTTATCCTGTAATTTTACATCATATTATTATCATTATCCTAAGTGATAATGTCAATAGTTATTTTTTGGTAAGTAAATTTTAACATAATGCTTTTATTGATGTTTAAAAAATATGAAGAGATCAGCATCTATAAACTGCAGCTAAGATCAAAAACTATGCCTTTGTTCTATTGATAGAAGAAAATACCCAGAGAGCATTCACATTCTTCTGGTGTGATTTTTCATGTGAAAGTTTTAAAGTATGATTTAAATGGATTTTTTTCTTGTTTATAAAGTATTTTTGATTATTTTTCTACACTAATTGGTTTATTATAACAAAGAAATACAGAACTAAAATTTCAATTTATTCATTTATGTTTTATTTTTAGAAATAGTAATTTATAAATTTGACTGTAATATAAAAAAAACTTGACAGTATCTATTATGTCATTATCTGTCAAAATTGAGTTGGTGTTAAAATCTTTTAAAATATTGAAATTTTTGCAAAGAAATATCACATTGTAAAGCAGAATTTGATAGAATTGTCATAAATATACTTTTATACATTGTTCTATTAATTTTTAGTATAATTGTTTACATAAATGTCTGTGGTGACATTTGTGATACTTTTTTTATATTTAGAGCCAAGTTTTTAAATACATAAAGTGATCAAATGAATTTTGTAGAATATTATTAACTTATAAAATTAAATTAAAAATAATAATTCTTTTTTTTAGTTTTAATATGAAGTATAGAATTTTATAAAAACAAACAGGTTGAACATTTCCAAAAACACTCTCCAGATAAAACAATAGAAACTCAGTATGCAAGAGAAGGGTTAAGAAATAATTGGAAGTATAACAGTGAACTTATCAGAACAAATACTTCAATGTTGGTTATCTGAACCAGAACTTTTAGAGTCTGATGAACATTTTAAAATATTACTAACTGATTAAAGACCAATGACAAAATAATATTGCACTTTATCATTAGAAAAGTGTTATTTACTTTTCTATTCTTTTGCAGAAAATAATTTAATTCATAGTTATAATTATAGCTTTCATCAGTGATAAATCTTGAACTGAGAGCAATGTTCTTTAGATCTAATGTATCTTTCCAGCATTGCTCTTAGATCTAAGACACTCACTGATAAAATCTCTAAACTAGACACTAGTCTGGTGATATTGGATAAGTAAGTTAGTGATAAGGAATAAAATGTACAATCTTCTGTCATCTATTGATTGGTGTAGTCTCACTATATGACACTATTGTGTGTAAAAACTTGTTACTAATTTAACAACTTGATATGAATAGATGGACACATGAAGTTATGATTATATTTGCATTGTTACAATAATAAAAACCATATGGATAAAAGAAAACATTACTACTGATATTTGTTTGTTTCTTTTAATATTTTTCCTTTAAAAAAAAAGGGGGGGGGGATTCAGTATAAAAAATAGACATTAGAATATATACAATATGTATCTACATTTGAAGAATAATTAAAATAATATTTTATTAAACCATTGATACATATATATGCTTAAGCTACAAGTGCTTTATTTATTTTGTTTACTAGTGCCAGAAACAATTTCATTCTGATCATCATTATTACAGTACCATGGCAGAAGAGCACATTTTAGAGTTTAAGGTCCATGGGCCTGCACCCAGTTTTGTTACTTCTGGTATTTACATTTTGATGTGGCATCTCTAATAATAAAATTATTCGAATATTCATTTATTTTATTAACATTATCATTGGGATAAGAGTTTGTTAGTTATCACGTGAGTGATGGTATTACATAAACCCTAGTGATAATATTTCAGCTATGGAATTATTTTCATCATCTATATTTTCCATTTTTTACATGAATTTTAATTAATTGTCTTTTAAAATAACTATTATTTGGTAAATGATTTAAGCCTAATCATTTACCCTAAATGTGACCTTGTACCATAAGAGTTTGTTTTTTTTAATTTTTACAGTGCAAATAATAAAGCATTATTTAGTTTTAGATTCAAACTATATATTACCCCAAGTTTCTATTGCTTACCAAGTGAGTGTCATCAAGGATAAATCAATAACTAAGTAATGTTTGAGGTCATCATCTTTTATAAATTTACACTTGCTATCATCTGAGAAATTAAATATTTTAAAAATAAAAGTTAATAGTAATTCATTATTAAGACATATGTTTAAACCCCCACAATAATAAATGTATTTTCTATTAATTTTTTATTTAGAGAAAAACATTAATAACTCTAATTAAGTGTGAGAAATCTTAAATTTTTTTTTTTTTTAAAAATGAATATGATTCTGCATAAAGTTTTATTATATCTTTATATATCCATTCAATGAAGTACTCACAGTTTTTTGTTGAAAGTATCTGTAAGAACCACATCCACTAATAATTATACTTTGATTATTTAATGACCTAGATAACATATAAAATTAATTTCCTATCATAATAATTTGTTATCTACTTGATTATGTATTTACATTGGTCTTATGGTTAAGGTCAGCCCATTTATGAAGAATGTGCCCTGATAAAATGTTTTAAAGAATGGATGTATTTATGGACTATATGCCTGATGCATCTTTTTCAGATGGTGCCAGCATATTGGTGGTCTAGAATGTGTTAGGTGTTAATAAAGGTGGGTATTAGATTACTTAGAAAAAGTGCAAAGAGAAGTAGGAAGATATGCATTAGATGAAGATATGTGAATGGCAATAGAGACTCTTCAAGGATAAATGGGATGGCCAAGTTTTTATATGAGAGGTGCAAAAAGCAAAATGAAAAATGTTTGGTAGATTGCAATTTATGGATAATAAGTGAATAGCCAAAATAGTATTTAATTAGGCTATGAGTAAATGGCAGGCAACAAGATTGGTGAGAAAGGTAGTATGGTGTGAGTAAGATTTGGATAAGGAATTTATGTCAGTATACTTATACAAAAGATAAGATGATTGTATTAGGAGAATTGTTGAGTGTTATAGTGGTAAGGAATGGGATATAAGAATAGATGCACTAATAAAGAGTAGGAAGTTGGAGAGATGGTGAAGTAGTATGGAAAGTAAAAGAGTTTAAATATATAGAGAAGTAAACAGAATATTGAGTGTGAGTTAATTTATGATAATAGCAAGGAAAGTAATTTACAATTTAAGGCTTGAATAGGATCTTTAGCAATAAGAGAATATGCACATAAATGAAAAATGTGGGTTATTTTGTCACCAAGTTTATGTAAGGAAGGCATAGAAAATATTAGGTATTAATTGAATGTAAATACCTGAAAGCAGAAATGATACAAAGAATGAAGTTGTACAATAAAAAATATAAACAAAGTGATGTTTCTATGCTCAATTTGGGAAAAAGTAAAGGGAATTTACATATCAAAGCCATGTAGTTGACAAATATTATGTTGTGGAAATGGAATAGAGCAGGATAGAGAAGAATATGCAAAAAATTTAGGGTGGAAATGGAAAGAGAAGGTAAAGTGACTATCAGGTTTCTCTGGGCATAGTGCCTAAAAGATTCCTGACTCTGAAAAAGGAGAAGTCACAGTGCATCACATCACAATGTATTCTTAGGAAAGATTAAGTTATTAAAATATTGCTAGTGAAGGTCTTAAATTATAAACACCTATGCACTCACTCATCATTATTAATAGATACATTAATGTCTCTAGGTAATAGAGAACTGAGATTCTCTAGAAACAACAATTGGCAAGAGCAGCCATCAATAAAAAAATGTTAAAGTTTGATCTAATCAATAAACAAAATAAATTTATTAACAATTAAGTTATAATACAATTATTTATATAAATTTAAATTATCCCTTTCTATTGGCATATATTTATTTCATTTGACATTGGGTAGATCTTTGAATATTAAGAGTAACAAAATCTTATTCATTCAGTATCATTTTTGAAGACTATTTTCTAGTATCTTTATTGTTTATCTGATTCTATGATTATTTGATATGTGTTATCGACATCAAGGTGTCACATTCATATATTTCACTCTTAAATTTAAAGAAAAGACAATAATGAAACAGACTAAATTAAATTTAAATATTTATAACAGAGTCAATTACAGCATTAGTCTTCTATAAAATACATTAAATCTTACGCGCACCATAAACCACCTAGTAATAACTTGGAGTACAAATCAAAATCATTATGTAAGTGATTACATATAAAATCAAAACTCAAGCACAGAAGAATCTGTTCATGGAGAGATATCTCTCTAAAAACCAAAGTACCAATTAAAATTGTCCATGACTGATTACGCATAAAATCAAAAATCAAGCATGGAGTTACATGTCCATGGGTAGGTAAACAATTATTCATAGAATTCAAGTGTGACAGATAAAAATATCTACAGGATCTATATGTAAATGCACACATATATATTCTAATCTTTAATTTCACACGCATATGTGTTAAACACGAATACCAATTTGTTTAAAAGCTTGGAGTAAAATAAAATCAATCTACTAAAATCCATATATGCATTCATGTATATGTGCATATTGTCATCAGCCTACCCATAACATTATTTCAATTAATTTATAGATATATTATTCAAATGATTTTAGATAGCTCAGAGAAGTAAATTTCATTAAAACTAAATCTTGGGTATGTAAAACTAACTTTCTTATTTAAAACTCTTGAGAAATATTCATAAAATAAAATTGACTTTGATTTATCTTTTATTTTAACAATAACTGAGATCTCTATAGCTTTCTCCTCATTACTGTCAAATAGTACATATAGATTTATCATTCTTAAATATTCAGTGGCATACTATGATATATTATATGTCAAATACTCTTAAAACTAAAATGAATATTATAAATATAAGAATTACAACTAAGTTAACATTGAAAGTTAAATAAAATAGCTATATAAATTACATAAATTAAATTATAAAACTAACTGATATATCATTTTAAGCTTACTAAATTGTTACTGGTCATAAACTAAGTAAAATTGTTACATTAAGTTTGTATACGTCCAAGAAAAGATTGCTTCTCTGTGAATCTAGGATTCAATTTATTTGCATGCACTTTGATGAACAAGAATTTTTTTTGTAATTCAATGGTAAAATATACTATTAATGGTTTTCCAAAATAGTTTGTCACAATAAGATTTTTACATTTCAGGGCAGAGTTTATATTAAACCTGGCTAATTTGCACTGATGAAAAGTGTGTCAGTTATATCTGTGATGGTATGTACATGCAGCTGATTGTCACAAGGTTAGCATTGATTCAACCAATAGACCAGAACATGTTGTTGTGAGATACCATACTGAGGAAAAAGTTTTTGGTGGCTTTGGAAATGAAATTTGATTCTATTGTTTGGAGATATTTTATGAAATTTATGGTAACATCAAGCGTGATTTTGGCAAATGGAATGCAGTGACAACAATAGACAAAATACATTTTTGAAGCTCACTTTGATACAGTTTTTTTTTCAAAACACAATTTCTTATGAGTATAAGCCAACAATCATTTATAATTAAACCCACATTTATACAAAATTTTAAATAAAAATCATATTGAATGTCATTACAACCATATTTTTAATTAAAATTATAAAGTATTTGCCAAAAAAATGAATAAAGCTTAATCTTGAAGATTAGTTTTAAGAAATTTGCTTTAATATTGTGATAAACTATTTTATATCAAAAAAAAATTAGTCTCAACTTTTAGTAATAATTAATTAAGCTTTGTTTAAAATATTTTTCTTTCTTCATTAAAGAAAATTAATTGATTTCCTATCTATAATATAACTTTTAATATCTAACATACAGGCTATATATATACCTGTACAATCAATGTACTATATAGAGTCAGCTCAGACTTTCACACGACCCTCAACTCTCCACACTATCTCATACCACTGAAACATTTGACCACATATTTGTCTAAAAGATAAATAATCACCAATATACGTATTTCATGCTAAACCAACACTCATCAGTTGGTCCAGATCATCATCTCCACATACATATACTGTAAGTGCTCAGATTTATATTAAGATAGCCAATCTTTATACCCTCCAACTCTTCAACCATCCATCCTATTGAAAATCTGATGATGGAATGCTCAAAGCTCACACTGATACCAACATTCTCATCACACCCAGATTGACCCCAAGTCATTCTGACCCCTCATGTACAGGACATAATCCATTTGATGAGAATGTGAGCATCAGTGTGGGCTTTGAGTAATCCATCATCAGATTTTTAATAGGATGGATGGCTGAAGAATTGGAGGGTGGAGTGGATTAAAGCCTATCCAATGAAGTATAAAGATTGGCTATCTTAATATAAATCTGAGCACCTACTGTATATGTGTGTGGATATGATGAACTGGATCAACTGATGAGTGCTGATTTGGCATGAAATACATATATTGGTGATTATTTATCTTTTAGACATATATGTAGTCAAGTGCATCAGTGATATGAGATAGTATGGAGCGTTGATAAAGTCTGAGCTCAAAGAACTCTAAATATAACTTTTAAATATATGTATTTAACTTAAATGAAAGTCTTTTAAAACTAAATCAAAAGTAAACACTATCTTTTATTTTACACACACATATCTTTCTCTATGCATGTGTGTACTCAATCTATATAACATCTAAAATTAATTAATGATATAATCTAACTGTAATTTATAAAATCTGAATACAAATCATGATTTCCAACTATATCTATTTTCTTATATATAAATTGAGATAGGCAATCTATCTTGGATAGAGTAAAAAATAAAATTTACTATTAATATTTACCTATTAAATTCTAAGAAAATTTTCATTTTTTTTATATGTCAAAGCGTTGACCAGGATGCAAACCTGGGTCAACTGTTGGAAGGCAGCTATGCTAACCACTAGGCCACCACTTTCATTTTTTAAAAAAAATATTTTAATTATTTACTGTTATCTGCCATCATGTTTTATTGAAATTTATTCTCAAATAGTCATTTCTTAATATTTTATCTTTGTATCTTTATCATATATCTGTTTTTTCAGTGGGCCAAAAGCATTGCATATTATAACAGCCTGTTGTTCTTTCTTTTGCTTTTTATCTTCAGCATCATTGCTCAATATTGCTCCTAATCTATATGACTGATGATCTACTTATCCTACATTTTATCTTCTCTATGTTTTTTAAATTTACGAACAGAATTTTCATGTTGCATTTATATATAATCTCTTTTTAAGACAACTTTAATGACAGTGTATAATAGGTATTCTCTAAATGTTTGTTCAAAACCAGTGTTATAGGATAATGCCATAATTTCTTGTGCTGTAGCATATTTTTCTATTGCAACTGCCATAGATAAAAGTGCTTTTGAAAATTTTGTTTCTGAGCTTGAATGTAATATAAATATGGGATGAATTCTGAATTCTTTGAGCCATAAATTTAATGTTGCCTAATTTCTCTTCTAAAATACTGCTATCATTCATTTCTTAAAATTCAGGGCTATGATTTATAATCATGTAAGCAGCTACTAGGTTATGCAAATAATTATCAAAATGTCTTATAATAACATAACCCTGCTTTTTATTTGAAGCAAACTTTTTTTGTGGAGAATGAATTTACTCAAATCAACATCAGCATAATCCACATAATCATGATTCACATTCATTTGTTTTTTATATCTGTAAATTGGCCTTTACAATTTTTGTTTCTTCTAATTTTCTATCTTAGCTCTTCTTGTCTTGTGTCATGTTCTGTTACTTGTTCTATCCTGACTTCTTCATACTTATTAACTTTATTATTTGAGTCTGCCTTATGTCTTATTTATTTTCTATTCTTTTCTCCAAAATCATTTGGCTCATCTTTTTTATGTTTCATCTTTTTCTCTAAATATTTTTCTCTTTCATTTGTTGGTTGAATTTTTCAATAATGTCTGCTATTTTTATTCATTTCCTCCTTGTATACAAGACTCTTAATGACATCAATTAGATGATCTTTATTCTCTACAGGGATTTGAATTTTATCTCAATAACATTTGTCCTCTATCTGAGCATGAACATCTCCATCATCTTGATTTTTATCTTTTTCCAGTATTTGCTTCATTTCTTTCCTACTCTCCTTTATTCTATGTTCCAATTTTTGTTTCACTGAGCACTGATTTTGTTTAAATTTTTTTATTGAGCACTATTTTATTCTATTGTTTGTTCAATTGCTTGCATTGATTGCATCATATGGATCACCATTTTTATAAGTGATGTCTGCAATTTATTCTCTGGTAAATCCATTTCTTGGTGCTTAACTTTTCTTTTGACTATCTCTGGATTTTTCTCTTTTGATTCCATGTTGAAAAGAGAAAGACCAGTTTCTTTTTATATTTCAATATATTGTATAGAATTTCCTTATTTTTCCAATATATTATGTCAAACTACTTTATTATTTTTATATGTTTTATGACAAACTTCTTTTCTAAGCATATCACCATACTTCCAAAAATATCAACTCTTCTCTTACAGCATTCAACTATTTCCTTGGTACTGTTTTTATGCCAACTAGTTTCAAATAATCACAATTGTAATAAATTTTCTGCCAATTGATTTTTTAACATTCAAGGTGTATCTTTTTCTGTAATCTTGCCTCACATTAATAGCACCAAGAATTTAAAAATATAGATGTCATATTTATTCTATGAAATCACATTCATCCTTGTTTAGGATAAGTCTGTAATGAAGAACTTAGCATTAGCCTTAGTAAGGATGAATGTGATCTCATTGAAACATTAGCAATTTTAACAAAAGACAATGTTTTGTATGAGCCAAAACATATTTTCCGATCTTATATATATATATAGGATTACATTAAATTATGAAAAGTCTTTTGATTTTATAAGTATTTTCACAGTTATTAAAGCTTTGGACCATTAATATATAGACCCAGAATATTGTCATATATTGAAAAATATTTATCAAAGTGCAACAAACAGTGAGTGGGCTTCTAAGTGACACTAAGAAGATTAACATTGATAAGAAAGTATGACAGACTGATTACTTATCACCATAATTTTTACTGTACTTTTACAAAATCTATTTTTTCTAAAATTAAAATTAAATACTACAGAAAAAAAAATAATAATATATATATATATATATATATAAAAAAAAAAAAAATAATAATAATAATAATAATAATAATAATAATAATAATAATAATAATAATAATAATAATAATAATAATAATAATAATAATAATAATAATAATAATAATAATAATAATAATAATAATAATAATAATAATAATAATAATAATAATAATAATAATAATAATAATAATAATAATAATAATAATAATAATAATAATAATAATAATAATAATAATAATAATAATAATAATAATAATAATAATAATAATAATAATAATAATAATAATAATAATAATAATAATAATAATAATAATAATAATAATAATAATAATAATATGATTAAATAAAAATATTAAAAAGACTAAAGTAAGGTTCAATGGATTTTTTCACAAGAAGAAAATGAAGATTGATTATTATTTTTAAAAAATTAACAACTGCAAATATTTCTGTCAGATTGTTAATATAAATGTAAATATAATGAAAAAATTAATCATAGAATAAATATAAATATTTAAGAAGAAAGATTTTCAATATTTATGTTTCATTTTTACTTGTGAGTTTGAAGCTTGTACAGTTAGTAAAAATAACAATACTGAGAATCAGATCAGTCAATGAGTACAATAAAATAAATGTGAGAAGTAACAATAAGAAAATGAAACTGACATAGCATGGTGAGAGAACTAGTAGGTATCATTGAAACAATGAAAAAATTAATATGAGGCTTGGCACATTATTAGAAGATATGATAACAGATGAACAGTTGAAATCTAAAACTCTATCACAAGAGACTTTAAAAATTTAAGAAATACCATGTGAAATGGAAAGCTAAATAAAAAAAATTTCTGAAGTATTGTGGAGAACATAGAAATCAAAAAACTGGATTAAACTTGTAAAGATCTTTATCCTGCAGTGGAATGATAATGGTTTAAAACAAGAGTTTTCAAACTTTTTTGGTTAAAGATCCCTTTAGAAAAACTTTTAAATCCATCAATCCCCTAGTCGTTTACTTTACTTACTCAAATTAATCAATTTGTACAGTAATCAATATTAAATATTTCACTAGATATCAAACATTCCATTTTAATCACTTGTAATTAATGAATGAAAAATATAAAAGAACTATGGAATATGGCATTATCTTGGGCAACATTTCATATTGAAACCTGCACTAATGACAATTATGGCGAAAAATTATGAGCATAGGTTTTTTTTTTAATTTTTGACATTTATGAAACAAATATGTAAATTCAAAATAAGTACAAATAATAAAATCACTTTTTAAACATAAAAATAAAGTGAAAAACTGAACATTTTCAGACAGAATTAACCATTAACAAAATTACAACAACAAAAATTTTTAATCAGAATTACAAAAATAAGAATATCAAATAAATTAGTTTGAAAAACTGAATTTAATGAGGTGGATGCACCTGGTGAGCTGTCAACAATTTACCTATGTCTGGCTTTAAATTAGTGAGATGCATTCTCAAATATCCACATTCAATGATATGCAATTAATGTCAGTTCTGAAGCAAGTTTACAATTACATTGAAGCCTCATTTTACCAAATACAAAAGTGGAAATGCCAGCAAATATTTTTGAACAACAGTCCAGAAAACTGGGAACAGAAATGGAATATCTTGCTGGGAGACCAAACTTTTAATAACCCTGTTTGTATTGTACTTTGAGAACTTCATTTGTGCTGATGATTATCAGCTCATCTTGCTAAATGATATTTGGCTTTGCACTAATAGTGTATATGTTTATTATCCAGTCTAATATTTCTAATGATAGAATATCTTCAAACCTATTTTCTAAATCTAAGTGAAGAGCCTCCAAGTGGTTGATATATAGCAATATGTTTTATTCTTGGATTGTGCCCATCTTAATAAGATGGGCAATTGGAAAAGCTCAGATCTTGCAATATTTTGCTCAAAAAACATTAATCTAGCAACAAAAGCAGATATGATCAATTTTGCTTTAATGAGATTCAAATTGTGTTTTTGCAGTTGTAAATTAACATTATTAAATTTTCCAAATAAGTCAGTTAAATAAGCAATATCTGTTTTACTCTTAATAAAATTTTCTTTTAAACTGGAATTCTCATCTTCCAAAAACTCTAAAATAGATTGCAAAAGTGCAAAAAATATTGCAAAATATAAACTCTCTGAAATCCAAAAGACTTTGGTATGGAGAACCAATCAATAGAAATTTTCATCACTTTCCTTGCATAATCAAGCAAACAGTCAAGTGTTCAAAGAGTTACTTTGAATTTTGTTCACATCTATTATAAAAAACTGAAGCTATTGATGCAATTTGTTACCAAGGTTCTTGGCTACTAAATATTGCTTATGGATTACATAGTTAAATCCATCACTTTGGTTATGTATTGTTTCAGGTAATTTATGAAATCATGATAATGACCAACCATTAGCTGGAGCCCCATCTGTCACAACAGATACTATACTTGTCAATAGAATCACTTTTTCTCTGAAAAATAGCTTTATTAGATTAAAAAAATTATTCATCTCTGGTGTTAGTGTCTAAAATTCTAGCAAAAAGCAGCTCTTAATGTATTTCCTGATTTTGAATAAAACAAACATATACCAGCAACAAAGCTTCATTAATGGGTAATGTTGACTTATCCAATTGGAGGGGAAACATTTTTTTGTAAATGATTACACAGTTTTCCATGTAGTGACTCATTTCATCATTACATCTTTGAACCTTGTTATTGCTTAAAGAAATCCTTTTTATAACATCTTGTACAGGTTTGGATGTATAGTGTTCAATACCTCCACAATGGCTGGTAGAATCAATTACTCACCTATAGTGTGTGTGGCTCATCAGGCCTTGCAATGGCATAGGGATATGTTGAATGATGTCCTTAATCCATCATCATTTTGCTTCAGTGATGAAATAAACATATTATTTACCATAGTTCTCTTTAGAATTTATGCTTTAAGTGATTTTATCTTTAAATGATTGAAAGTATGACAAATATTTTTGTTTTGTCAGGGTGAATTCTATTCAAGTGATCTGCTAGTCTTGATAGTTTGATAGCATCGTTGTTAGACTTTTTCATATATAAGGCAAATTGGTAAATGTTTGTTTGTTTGATAATGACAAAACAACTCCTAGCTTCAAATAGTCAAAGTTGTACTGTCTGCATTTCCTTTTTTAGTTCAGTCATATTATTATTGTAAAAAATAAAATCTTTTATTAACAAGCAATTTCAACACCTGCAATAAAATTAAAAAACAATAAAGTATGTACTATTTGAAACAGAAGATTTTTTATTAAACTTGAATAAACTGTGTCCTTTGATTTTCTTTTTCATATTATTGCTCCTCAGTAAATAATTATATTCAAAGTTCAAATAACAAATAAGTACATGTCAAATCAAATGAACCAATTTATAATGTTTTATGAAAGATTGACTGTACAAGACTGATAGATTCTGTTAATATCGAATATCATCTTATCCCACCATGAGCAAGTGCGAACATGCACGTTTTTTCATGTCTGCACTTGCTTTGATAACGTTCAATAAGACAATGCAGACATGTTTGTGCTACATGTATTTTTATGCATTCTTATGTGTGACTCATTTTACCTTTTCATTCGCAAGTTTGGTATGTAATATGTTTTTATCAAAGTGTTTTTTGGAATTATTTTATTTCTCAGTTAGGTACCTATTGAGATCATAGATATTTTGAAGCAACAAAAAAATAGCAGTAGTAAAGAAATATATTTTGGCTGTCATCAACCCCCAAATTATGTTATTGAAACTATCAACCCCAAGGAGTTGATATAGACCATTTTGGGAACACTTAGTTTAAAATGATGATGGTCTAAACTTAATTTAAAATATTTTATTTTCTCTAATGATATAGGAATTTCTTTATATCTATTTTTTTAAATATAAAACATTTTATCTACTTTCTTAGCTGTATTTGCTTCAGGTGTAAGAAAGTGAAAGAGAGAGAAATATATTTAAACCTCAATTTACAGGGGTCAGACTTTCTGCACTCGCAGCCCTTACACCACCTGCAATTACTATCAATTATAAAAAGTTTTTTTTAAAAAATTACTATCAATTATTTAAACATATTAAATTTATTAAGCACTAGCAGATAATCTAATAATAATGTGAAAGGCTAAAACCTTCGACAGAAGCACCTTAAAATTCTTATGTGACAGCCAATCAGAGGTAATAATGACTGCATGTGGAACTCTGAATTCAAAAAGATAAGACAGAACATGAGAAAAAGATGGGACCCATCTTTTTTTATATTTAAATTTATACATAAATAAGTCACAAGAAGGTGGGTCCCATCTTTTTCTCACGTTCTGGCTTGTATTCTTGAATTGAGAGTTCCATGTGCAGTCATTATTACATCTGATTGGCTGTCACATAAGCATTTTAAGGTGCTTTTGTTGAAGGTTTTAGCCTCTCACATTATTATCAATTATTTATTAAATTAGAGTTACCTCTAACCCATATATAAACTTTAAAATTTCATTAGATTAATATATATATATATATATGTGTGTGTGTGTGTGTATGTATAATAACTCACTATATTGTTTTATATATGTAATTGGCTTTCATATGAACAAAGACAGCTAATAAAAGAAATGGCTCCCATGATGTACATTTCATTGTGAAGAAGCACTCACCAGTTAACCCATGTCTTAACATTTTATATATATTTTATTGGTTTAGTATTTATTAATATCACATTTTTACCTTCAATTTACAATTATCAAACTTTTTGTACTCACTGTCTTGATACTGACCACTTCATATAAATACATCAATGATTATTATCAAACATTTATTAAATTTGAATGTTATTTCTAATCCAGATATAAACTTTAATCATCAGTTAAAGATTTATATACACATAAGTATATGAAGTAACTTTAAGTTCATCTTTCTATTTCCATGGTTAATATATTTTTAAAATATAGTTAATATCTCCCCTAGACCACATTTTTAGACACCATATGAGTAAAGATACCTGAAAAAGACAAACAGCCTTTCTCCAATATTCACATTTAATTCTAAACCATTATCATTTATCTGTACATAATAATTGTGCTTTGAATCTTTCAGCACTCACAACCCAGATACAAACATTAATAATCATTACCAATCATTTATTAAAATAGAAATTATTTTTTATCCTGATAAAAAAACTTTAAACTTGTTATTTACAAATACAATCTTTTTATGATGTATAAATATAACTTGATGCTCTGCCATAGTAATGCCATGAATATGATGTAAATGCATCAAAAGTATACTTGGTGCTAATAATTTAATAAACATAATTAAAGTCTGTGTTTTTCTGAAGGTTTGTGATGATGGTGTGTTAGTTGTACACTTATGTTGAACTATTTCCATCATCTAATATGAGTATTAAATGTCTTTAGAAAAATTTAACTGTATTTAAATATTCCAAATACATTCAACTGTATAGACAAGAAAAAGGACTGTGATTGGTACTATAATGTACCCATACATTCCAAAAATAACAGACAAATTAAGGAAAATATGCAATCAGTATAACATCAGAACAGCTTTTCAGAGCCATGCCACACTAAAAGGAACTCTAACATCTATAAATCCTAAACTTCAATGCTGAAAATAAAATTGCATCTATAAAATACCATGTGAATGTGGAAGAACATATATTGGTGAGACCAGCTTCTCAGAGCTTTTTTCTCAAATCATAAGACCGTGTGGTGAGATTTAAAATTGTTATTTTTTTTGTTAGATAGAACTAAGAGACTTTCTGATGACAGCCATTTTTACCAAGATGTCTTTGCTATTAAAAATACACTTTTTCATATCACAGGATTATTAATAGGGCTTTTTATATAATAAGAAAAAGATTTTGATACTTCAAAAATTAAGACTGTTCTGCCAATATATAAAGAAAGTAACTTACAAAATTGTTAATATTTTAAAGAAAAATAATATCCACACAATTTATACTACATTTAAAAAAATAATGAAGTATTTCCACACTCTAAAGATAAGTTTGTTTACATTCATGCATTAGATAGACCAATTGTAGAATAAACATAAAAAGAAAAAATACATTTGGCAGTTAGAGAAAAATCTAATTTATCAGCCATTTATTTAAACTTTTTTCATTATCAGTCATTTATTTACATATTAAATTAACTAACCATGACATCAATTTTAATAAAACACATTCTGAAAAAAATTGAACAATATGACCAGACACTGCTAAGGGAAGCACTACAGATTTTTACAATGCCTAATATCATAAATGAAAAGTGTAAATTGAAGAAAATTAACAATATTTGGAAAAAGCTATTGGAGAATAAAATATTTTTTAAAAACTTAATTTAATAGAATTTGAGAATGAGGATAAAACTTCCATAGAATTTGAGAATGAAGAGAAATTAACAGAAAAACAAAATAACAATTTTAAATCTCACCACACACATTCTTATAATTTGAGAAAGAAATTCTGGAGAAAGTACTTGTTATTGTACTGAAATGTCAGCTATTTAGCTATTATATTTTCAGTGCATTAAAGTTCTAGGAAATAATACTATATATATATATAGTATTATTTCCTAGAACTTTATATATATATATATATATATATATATATATATATATATATATATATATATATGTGTGTGTGTGTGTGTGTGTGTGTGTGTGTGTGTGTGGTATGATGTACATACTTCAAAATTATTTATTTTAATTAAGTTCATTCAATATATTTAAACTCTGTTTCATTATTTTATATTATTATATATGTGTGTGTAATATCATTTTAAGGGATACTTTAAACCTCCACTTTACCATATTTCTTCAAATATGTGAATTATATATATGTATGCATTAAATATATAAAAATTTAAAAGAGATTAATTTATAACACTTAAAAATAAATAAACATTTTTTTATTATAAAATTTTAGTTAATTTTGGGTATCCCTTCATTAGTCATCTATATATTTCTAGAGAGAGAATAAATAGGGTCATTAGTCATTTTTCATCATCCAACAGATGGTAAAACTTGCTTCATATATTTTCACTGTGAAAGGTACAAATTAACAGGTCAGTGAATTAAATTACTAACCTATGGTTCATACATCACAGCAATATCTTCATTGTAATATTTACTATTGCTGTATAAGTCAAATTATGGAGGAAAATGTTTGTTATATATTTTTTCACTGTAAAAGTACATTATATGTTTAAAACCATGCCGTTATTTTAAAACGCTTATATAAAAATTGTAAAATTATATTTAATATCACATTAATAATAACACATATATTAAAATAACGATATTTTTTATTTAAATTGCTTTCCTATTTATTTATTGATAGCATAATAAAATAGAAGATAAATAAATGAAATATGGTTTGTTTAATGTCACAAAATTATGAATATTCTTATCAGATATTGATATTCTGAAATGTATAACATATCTTTCTTTATTAATAATTTATTAATAGAATGATATATTGATATTTAGTTTACATATATATTAATAAAAAATATTTAAAGTTATTTTAACCTTTAATAAAATAATATCAGTAATAATAATAATGTTTAAATAAATAAATAAAATAATCATTATAAAATAAATCCACATTATTTATAATATTAACTATCTTATGTAAACTAAACAAGTATAAAGTTTTAAATATATATTATTTGTATTAATAAAAAGATATTGAAATTGAAAAAAATTAAATATAACAAATTATAATAATGATTTAAGTAAAAACACAGAAAGTGATTTTTTTATATAATAAATTGCTTTTTTGGATATATCAAAAAGATAAATGATTTAAAAAATATTTATTTTACAGCTTATGTATACAAAATTATTTCTGAAGCATAACACGAAATGTGTTTTTATGAATTAGATAAAACTGATTTAGAAGGTGCTTTTTCAGTTAGTCAAGAAATAACCATCTTTCAAATCTTTATCAATCTTTCAAATTATTTTTGTCAACTCAACAAAAGAATATTTGTAAGCTAGAAGCAAAAAAATCTGCAAAAATATATCTTTTGTAGTTAATGGGTTTAGGCAGCAAGCATCCACATTTACAAATGATAAGCGTATTCAAGATTTCCGTCAGGACAAACTTAGTTAAATTCGATTTTTCATAAATCATAATTTACTTCAGAAAAAAATACAGACCAGTTTTATTAAGTTTGTCTTTATCATCCCAAGTTTTAGATGGTAAATAATATAATAATAGAACAAGAAAGGGACATTATTTTTTTAAAAAATCAGCGTTCAAATAAATCTCATCTCTGAGTAATGCGATGAAACTTTAAATCACTCTTTTCAATTATAGAAATGGTTCTTGCTAACATAAAAATGTAAACAGTAGATGAAACTTTTTCGTAATAATTTTAGAACAGTCGGTTTATTTATTCATTTATTGTATACTCAATTTCTAAGAAGTTCAAGTGATGTTTAAGCATTAAAATAATAATTTCATAATTAATTCAATAACTTATCTTATTCCTTTTTCCTCAATTATAAAATGATGCACAAATAGTTAACTCTGGAATCTAACATTTTTATTTCTGGGCTAAGTGCCCAGTATAATTTTTATTTTTTAAGACCATTTTGTGAATATAATTTAGTAAATTTATATGTATTACTTACATATATTTTTATTAAAAGTTTCAAATAATTTGTCTTCACATAGGAACACATGCCTACAATTAACTATAATTTTTATATTAACTAGACCAAAAAAATTGATATTTTTAAAGGGTTTCATATTATTTAAATTTAAATAGTTTTCATATAAACATTTTTTCACAGCATTATATTTAATATATATATTAATTTATCGATCTGCTCTCTAAATTAAAAAAAAAAGATAAATTTAAAATCCAAGATACCTAATTATTTATTGTTTTTCTTATTAAATAGATGTTCATCGTGTGATTAAATCTGTTTCCTTATGGTTGCAGATTTAGAAAAAAGGTACCAAATAATTATTTCTATTAATTTATGGCTTACCCAGAATTCTAGTAAAAGAGCTTATAATATTTAACAAATTGAGTTTATAAAACAAAATTACAACACTAAATAAATAAATAGTGTTATAACAATATTAAAATATTTGTGTATTAGTGCTGGCTTATTTAAAAGTTGTGTGAATAAAATTTTCACTATTCTTACTTTAAAACCATTAAACATCATATGACTATTTTTTTGCTTACAAAAGCTGTTTACACAGAGACTAAACTCTCCATACAATAATGTCACTCAGTGCAAGCCAGAGTAATGAATGGGAACTACATGAAGATTTTATTCACAAACCTTCTTGCATTCATGTATTACTCTGGCTTGCACTGAGTAGCACTGCTATATGAAGAGTTTAGCCACTGCGACTTTAAAATCATTTTATAATACATCCTATGACAGAAACATTGATATAGCAATCAGACTTTAAAAAGCTCAACTGCAACCATCTGATTTGTTTTTATGGTTTTGCATTCAAGAGAAAAACTATCAAAATATGTTTTAAGTGATTTTAGTTATAATAGAATATCTAGATGACACAATTTTTCAATGAAAAGTCAATTTCAAAAAATTAAACCTTTTGACTTCATAATAAGGTGTTCAACATGTATGTATGCATTTGACTCTTAGGAAATTGACTTAGACTTTAGAAAAATATATAAGTGCAACATTACATATAATTAATTTATTTATATTTATTTTTTTATAAAATTATATTAAATATTTGTTTCTCATTATTTTTCAATAAACATCACATGATCACTATTTTTTATGCTAGCACATCTGTTACTAACAAAGGCAAAACTCTCCATACATTAGTGCCACCCAGTGCCAACTAGAGTAATTGATTAATCTGGTTGGCACTGGGTGGTACTACTGTATGGAGAGTTTTGCCTTTGTTATTTTTCAATAAGTATATAATAAATACATTTCATTTTTATTGAATATATTTGAGTTTTTCTAACAAAAATTAGTCAACAAAAATTTTCTAATGATAAAAAGGAAATTGCATCTTAAATAAGAAATGGCAACTATTAAATAAGAAATGCATCATTCTATGAATTAATATTATTAATTATTATTATTAATTATTATTTTATGATATTAATTTTTATTGGTTTTTTTCTTGTAATTGCAAGTGGAATTTTAATATTTTTAAAAAGTAATTTCTTTGTGTGAATGTATTATTTACCAAAATTCATTTTACAGATATAAATTTAATATATAAAATGTAAAAGAATTAGAAAAAACAATAAATGAAATTATTCAACTTGCTCAGAAAAATCCCAAGTCTATTTTCAAAATAGAAGAAACAATGGGAGAAATCAAAAAGAGAATAAAAGGGTTGCAAATAGTAAAATATGAAACAAACAAGTAAAAAAAGTGCTATACAAATGTAAAGAAGCCATCAAGAAAAACTACAGACGCAATTAGAGGCTAAAAGCAATCTAAGAAATGTTATTTGTTAGAATAAAAAATACCAGAGAGTAAAATATCAGATCTAGGTTTTATCAAGCATTAAAGGAATTGAAAAAAAATTAAAACCACACACAAGTAAAAGTAATTAAGATCCAAGCCTGGAAAGATTCTAAAAATTTGAATATTTAGAAAGGCAGATGTGAGAGTCTCCAACATAGCATCTAATTATCTTAGAGATATTTCTTGCTTTAAATCCATGTAAAAAAAGGAAAGTTTGCCATAGCAAATAAATACTTGCAAAGGGACTTTTTAAAAATAGTAGAATTTCTTATCCAATAGGCTAAATCATTTCCAGGCATATAAAGAAGCCCTATTAAATAATTACTGGTTATCAGAATGGAATTTTATGTCATGCATTGGAGTAAAATATAAAGAAGATGAATTTTTCACAATCATTTTTCTAATGATAATTTCCCTTTTGTGAACCTTGTCAGCATTTACACTGTCCAAAGGTCAAATAATATACACAAAAAGATATATAACCTGCAAAGAAAGGATAGAAAAATTATTATCAGAATATATAGAAAGACTGTTAAACAGGTAGCAGAATTTTTAAATGCAGATGACTTAAATATTTCTCTATATGAAGGTTTATAAACAAAGAAAGAAGAAATTAGCCCACATCAAGAAGAAGAACCATTTAAGGACAAAGAGTGGGTTAATAGTAATAGCATTACTACAAAGAGAATTGAAATATTTTAAACCTTGTTAAAAAAATAAGAAAAAAGAACATAATAATTTAAATCAATATAAATCTCTCTTTTTAGTAATACACTTCGGTCTCGTTTTATGCAGTAGATAGGTTCCACAGAAAACCCGCATTAAAAAATCTCACAAAAATAGATTTAACTTATCTTGAAAAATGGGGAATAGGGTCTGTATTTTTCAGAATTTGCATAAAAGCAAAGCAATAAAAAAAAATTACTTTAAAATTCACATTAAAAAATAAGCAAATAAAGTATGACTAATAAAAAATTTCAAATATTTGAAAAAAATTAATACAAGACAAATCTTTTTTTTACTTTTTTTATTAACTACAGTATTTAATTTTACATTTTTTATACATATTTTAATCATTACTGCTAGCGTTCATTTGTAAACTGGTAAGAAATAAGATTCGATGTAATGTGATGTATTGTGGCTTTTTCTTAAAGAAGTCAAGAATCTCTCAGCAATTATGCCCAGAGAAACCTGTTAGCGACTTTATTTTTATTCATGATGTGATGTACAACTAGTGCCACTTTTAGTCTTATGCTGCATTAATGGTTTTCTGTTTCTATATTTAAAAAATGACATCGCAATCAAAACAAAAAGATTATACATTATCATTAGAAAGATTATTTTCAGTTTATAAAATCGTTTTTATTTTAAAAATCTAAAAGATTATTTATTTCTGTTATATATAACAAAGACGGGTTAAAAGTTTAAAGTTTTTGAATATTTATTGCAATATTTTTATATGTAAGTATAAATCTATTATTTATTCATTAGTATAAATAGGTTATTTACATAGAAGCTCAAATTCTAAATACAGCTTCAGGCCATATTCATGTTAGCTGCTAATATAACGTTATATTTATTTTTAAAAAAAAGTATTTCAAATGAAAATAAGTTATTAATAATTTAAATTTTTTGATATCTAATAAATATAGTGAAATATGAAAGATATTAAGAAGAAACATGAATCGCATAACTTCAAAATCACATTAAAATAATCCACATAAAAAGAGACCCAGGTGTAGTTCCTTCTTTTTTCTTATTGCAGAAATGTTTTCTATCAATACCAAGATGTTTTTTTAACATTCTTGAGACCTTTATTCTTTTTATTGCTATCCCTGCTAGTTCACAATTATAAATTCTCATATCACTATCAACTCTTTTTGCATCATTTGACAAAACTTAATATATTTAATTTTTATAATGCATCATTTTATATATTCCATATTCTTTCTTTTTTTCATAAATTGTCTTATCAGTAGACATTTTACTGATCAACTGTTACTTTTTATTCCAGCTATCTTTGTTGCAGTTTTTGAAAGTGTAACAGGTATCTTCCTATTGATTATGTTCAAGTCTGAATCATGTTCAAAATCTGTTAATATTTTAAAACAGTTTGCAAGCTCTAATTTTAATTCAGAGAAATGTTTTTGAAGATTAAAAGTATCAACTGTGACTATCGTTTTTTTAAATAATTTTTGTTTCACAAGTTTTACATTGACATGTACCTTCCATCTCATTAATTAATGATCATTCTATATGTTGAATTTATTAAGAACATTATAATCTTGAAATACATATTTTATGTTAGTCAAAATATACTTCACTTTTACTGTATTTTCATTTGGGCACTTCCATATCCATTTTTATTTAATATTTTTCTCAAAAATAAGAATTCAGTGATTTTTTTTTTCCTGAAAACTCTACAAATCTATGTCCTCTCTCATTTCTATTACCATAACCAAATTAATCTACAGAACTTTCACCATTCAATTGTTTACCAAGTCTAGAAATAAAATCTTTTTGGCAATTAAAAAACCTTCTGTGCATCCATATAAAAATCCTCTATTTCTTCAACCTGAATTATCTGCATTTGATATCTGTTATTAAAGTCAATAACTAATATTGCCACTTTGTCCAATGCACTACCAATCTCCTTATTGTTGTTCTTCAACTTTTTATTTATAATGAATCCTATTTCTCTTGTACTTCCAATGTTTGCGTCTTTGTAATACAGTACATGCCAACTTTTTAAATCAATTGTCTCTTCATCTCTTTTTCTTCTAACTTCATAAAATTTCAATAATGTCCTATTTAATATTAGACAGCTCATCTTCCAATTCTTGCAAATCTTCCTTCCCTTAAAAGTTATCTGCAGTTTTAACTGCCAAAATAAAAAGGATTTCATCCTATGGCAGCCTGATTCAAAAATCAGGAGATTCTTATCACCCTCTACCTTTGGCCCCCAACTGGTACTTTGACTGGAAAATTTAAGCATTTGTAATATATCTATATGCAAACAATGTGTGTTATTTAATTAGTTTATAATGATTTGTTTATAATGTGCTGTATTTTTGAGGAAATATTGTTATAAAATCTCTCAATACAATATTCTGTATTCAATAGCTTTGACACAATGCATTTTATTTAGACATTAAGAAGATTGTAAGGCTTTTACAAAAATATAAATTTCCCATTATCTTCAACAGTACCTTCAATTAGACTATTTATTGATGAAAAACGATTTATGCAAATTTCTGTGCTTCTATAAAAAAAAAAAACAACTTATTTATCTGACAGTTTGTCAAATATTAATAACCATCAGCTACAATTTTTTGTTTGTTAAAAATTATAGTTTACAATTAATATCAGTGTAATAATAGCCATTAATGGTAGATTTATAACATACAGATTCAAATTCTAAATATTTCACAGCATTGGGAATCACATTTGTTTTATTACTATCTTGTCAGATTTTCAGTGTTAGTTTTTATTTATCATTAGTAATTTTGTTCAACATTACATTTACTCTGTTCTGCAGAATCTTTTAGCTTAATATTAATATGATTTTTTCTGTTACTTTAGATATTTTAAACTGCCTCAATTGTAATATTTTCCATTATCTTTATAATGTTATTCCACTTCCTTTTTTACAAGAACTTAAACTAAATTGGTAATCTAAAATTGTTTTTATCATTTGACAGTTTTTGTTTTGTTTTCAGGTATTTAATTAATGCTTGTTTTTATCAGTTGCGTTTTGAGGTAGCAATATTTTTATCTTTACAAAATTTGGTAGCAAAAGTAACAGCAAGCATTGTTAGCCGAGAGGTCAGTGCAGCAGCCTTGCAAGCAAGCAGTTGGTTGCAGACGGTTGTCATGGGTTCGCTTCCCGGCCGATGCTGTGACATATGAAAAAAAAATAAAGTTGCACACTCCAACATAGGACAGAGAATGATAAAATACTATTTATAAATTGTAACTTAGCTTAATATTGCATATAGAACTGAAACAAAGATTAATTTCAAATGCAACTATGTAAAAAACGAGCACATTCACACATTACCGCTATAGTCTGAGATTTTAGTCTTGACTAATGTGTCTTCAATAATATAATAAATATTTTACAATTACTTTGCAGTTTGCAATGTTTCTTTTTTTCTTTGCTTGTTACCTACGAGTTTGCTTTATTTTTTCAAGCTATACACATTTGCAATTGTCATGTCAATTGAATCCTATGGGTTTTTTCCCCCCTATATGCACAACAAATTGTCGATCTACAGCATTAATTAATTTTTTTTTATAAATATAAAAAATAAATATTCATTTTCAATTTTAAAGTCAGCTTTTTGTGATGATTATATTTCATCTTTATTCATATTTTTACCTTTTTTCTTATACACATATTTGATTTATATCCAAAAAATAAATGGCTTGACATTTGACTTCTCTTTTAACATTGAAAAGTTTTTACCTCTAAGAAACTAGCATAAAAAATTAAGAAAAGCATTATATATATATACACTTCTTTTTTGATTGAAATATTTGGCAAAAAAAGTTATATTATTTCAAGTACATTTCATTCCAATATCAGCCTTTCAAGCTAATTGAGCATGCGCCTTTTGAGAGTGTTAAATAAATGAATACTCTCCTCTTCAATCCAAGATATAGTATTTATGCAGGAATAAAAAAAATCCCTCTTATTCCTACGATTCAAATTCTTTTATATGAGCAAATCTGAAGAACTGTTGAAGAGAGTATGAGTAGATACTTTAAGAATTTGAGTCATAGGAATAAGAGGGATTCTTTTTATTCCTGCATAAATACTATATCTTGGATTGAAGAGGAGAGTATTCATTTATTTAACACACTCAAAAGGCACATGCTCAATTAGCTTGAAAGGCTGATATTGGAATGAAATATAATTGCAAGCACGGCGCTAGATAAAATATTTGATTATTTCAAGTACGTAAGTTTAATTTCTTATATATACACCACATTAATATCAAAATGAGTGTTACAAATCTATTTAAGTAATATTTACTAAGGCAATAAACATAAAGCATGTGCAGTTGAAAATGCGATGGTAGGGACCTCTACATGTCTTAACCACAAGCTTACACCTATTTAAATGAAAACTGAATTGTTGTGCTTGGTGAATTTCAACTGATCTACAAAGCAACTAATGATAGCAAGTTTGATTTATAAAATCACTATTCTGGAAAAGATTTACTTGATGTTTTGTCAAATGTTACCATATATATGACCACAAATATCTATAATTTTTTATAGAGAGCATAAATAAAATGTAGTAACAGGTTACACACATATATACATATTCTAATTGTCTGTTTGAAGTTCAGACTTCATATTCATAGAGGGCATTGCTAAAAAACATAACATTTGAAAGCATGATTTGAACATTATATATGAGAGTGTGTGTTTGTGTTTTCAGGCTTAAATAAATTATCAATCTGTTGTTAATGCAACACTATATTAGGAATAAATAGAAATATTGCTTTAAATAGTTCATGATAACCATTTGTTTGCATTGACAAAAGACTGATGATATTCTATTTGTTTATTTAAGCATGAGAAAAATAGTGATGTAATTTATATATGATAACTAGTCAGATATTACCACATATGGTTAATATATGATAAAATAGGTAATGAAATGAGGTAAATAAATAGTCAGATGAAAGAATAGATAGATAAATGGAAGATAAATGGGTAGAAAGAAAGGTAAATGAGTAAATATGAATAAATAGATAAATACATAGATAGGTAGGTAGGTAGGTAGATAGATAGATAGATAGATAGATAGATAGATAGATAGATAGATAGATAGATAGATAGATAGATAGATAGATAGATGAATGGATGGATGGATAGATAGATAGATAGATAGATAGATAGATAGATAGATAGATAGATAGATAGATAGATAGATAGATAGATAGATAGATAGATAGATAGATAGATAGATGGATAGATAGATAGATAGATAGATAGATAGATAGATAGATAGATATGATGATAGATAGATAGATAGATAGATAGATAGATAGATAGATAGATAGATAGATAGATAGATAGATAGATAGATAGATAGATAGATAGATAGATAGATAGATAGATAGATAGATAGATAGATAGATAGATAGATAGATAGATAGATAGATAGATAGATAGATAGATAGATAGATAGATAGAGACAGATAGATAGATAGATACTGAAATGGTCAGTTTCATCCATCTTCCCATTTCACTTATTCTACCCACACATCTATCCATATGCCAGGCTTAAACCCTCTCAGAGTACCCATTTAAATAACATTAAATTATTATATATGCAGAATCACTATATATATATATATATATATGCGAGTGGTATGTCTGTAATTTAATAGTATATGTATAGATTACAGATATGTATTCATTTTATAAATATTTCTAATTTAAGAAATATTTTAATTTAAATTATTGTTATGTTATTGGTATATTTTACAGATATGTATATTCAATTTATAAATATTTTTAGTTTAAGAAATATTTTAGTTAAATTATTTAGTCAACTTTATTGTTGTATTTTTGAAATCACATACGTATATTTCCTGTTATTCTGCACTTATGATTATAAAATAAGTCTTTTACTAATTACGAAACTAACTAACATTTGATCTTGTAAACAATTGTTGAAGTAGGTCATGCATTGGTCCTAAAATAGGTGTGGACTTGATTTGTAAATATAAAAGGTTAATAACACAATAGGTAGGAAAACAAAATCTAAATTACTTGTTATAATTGAAATTGTTTTTTTAAAATAAATAAATAAGATTTTCTACCGGTTGTAAATATTAAATATGTTTTGCTAAAATAAATAAATGGAATTTTCAGCTACATTCAAGCTCTTAAAAATTAACAGGTGGACAGAGTTTAAAAAGTATAAGTAGTTTTGTGGCCAAGTATCAATCATATATAAAATAAGTGAGTGTGAGTTGAACCTATGTCCATTTTACCTTCACAATGATCGAGTAGGATGGTGACAAATCACTGTTCTCCTTAGCCAGAGAATGCAGAGAAACTTTGTGGTTCTGATAAAACCTAATGCTGAATACCAGCAAAGCAAAAGCAGCCCATGATAAATCTCTATTAACTTTAAATCATCGTTAAAAGTGCCCCTTAATATCCTCCCAAGTGCTTCAAAACTAACTGCAATGGAAAACATCTGAATGGTAAATTTTTTCTCAGAGCTCTGTTTATAAACTGTGGCTTTCGTTTCTTTCTTTTAAAAGCTAGCTATTTATTAAATCTGCCTTCCCCAAACACCTTTACTAAAATCTACAAAGAAGATTGTTAATTACTAAATCTTACCTGATTGTAAAATGCTAAATTTTGCCTGATTGTAAAACTTGAATTCTCTTTTAAAATGTAAAACTCGAATTCTCTTTTAAAATGTA
Source organism: Epiperipatus broadwayi (assembly GCA_028023455.1). Lineage (NCBI taxonomy): Eukaryota > Metazoa > Onychophora > Udeonychophora > Euonychophora > Peripatidae > Epiperipatus > Epiperipatus broadwayi. Next base: position 3,948,710 of record JAQFVV010006229.1, on the reverse strand, counting down.
AAACTCTAATAATCTATTTTAAATGTATAATTTCCTGCAGTCGTTTTATGCCTATTTCTAAATCTATTTGATTTATTCTATGATTTTATCATTTTAATATAATATGCGTATTTAATATGCCAAATGACTCGAAACTGCAAGTACTTATAAATATAATTTTAGCTTATCGATTTGCGAAGATAATTTCAAATCTTCACTATAATAATAAATATTAAATAATTGAATTATTATTTTTCATTCTCACTCAGTGTTTCGAGATCACATTATTATTTTACTGATTAAGTTTTGCGTATTAATATTACAATAATCAGTTATCTAGTTATTTTATGTAGTTTGCTTAATTTTAGTTATGAATTATAACTATTTATATATATAACTCGTATATCATCGGAACTAGCCACAGCGATATTCTCAAAGCATATTTTAATGTTTTATTTGTAATTATCCCACAAATATGCTTTGCCCTCCTTAGATTTATATAGGTAGAGATGCAGGTGATAATATTAAACTAGGTTACTAATTAATTTAGTCAGTATATTTGAAGTACTAAATTTGAGAACTGGATTGTATAGATATGCAAATAGACGCTATCTAATTTTAAAGCATGGTAATATACTTTTACACATTTGCATTATTATATATATGTATAAGTTGCAGATGTGTCCTTACAAAGTACGCTATGTACACTTATCTGCTTGCTGCATCATTATTGATGAGTTGCTGGTGGGAGGTCACTTTCATCCACTTTAGTTCGGATTCAAGAACACTTTTAGAACTAGGGCACAAGGACCTAGATTATTCATAATGCTTATCCAACTTCCCTGAACTACTAATGTTCTTATTCATAGCAAGTTGAGTGGTTTTAGGGCAAACTGAGTCTTTGGAGACTTAAGCCATGAATAATGACCCATCCGCACCTTTTTGCTTAATTAATATTTTAACATATTGCCATAGAGTATATAGATAAACCTATTATAAGCCAGTTTTCTCTCCTTGTATATTAAATGCTTATCTAGCATTAGAGTATATCCTAATCTAGGTTAACATGCTAACCTGCATATCTCTGAACCTAATTATGTGCCTGACTTAACTTTATTGTAGATAGATGCCATAGGTGTGCTATTATAGTTAGTTATATAACTTTGGCTGTAAAGGTTCCATATGATCTAGCAGACTACAAAAGAGCTAGAAATTTGGCATATTAACAATATAGGCATAAAATCCAATACCGCACTACACTTTATTAAACACTTATAATGAGATATGTAACATTAATCTCATTACTTAGATAATGCCATGCGAGCATAATATCTCACGTTCCCATCACATAATTTTGTATATTTTGATTTATTATTGTTTTATTAAATTAATATTATTTAAAATTATAACTCGTTTCCATATTTTATTGTCTGTGAGTTCATTTTATCCAACTCTATATTTATTTGCATATACATCATTATATCTATAGGTAAATCATTCTATTATGTTTTATAAGCAATCGTTGATATTTTAATTAATTACTTAGCCATATGTGTATATGTCTGACCAAATCAGTGATAAATGAGTTAAATTATGAGTCTCTTGTTCCACCAGGGGTGACTGCTGGATCAAGGGTGAATTGAGTGTCTGTGTATGTTGAGAAAAGTCATCCATTGAATGTTGGTCAGATTCTGGATCCCAGTACCCGTATTCGATCAGCTTTAGTGTATTTTGTCTGTGTTCTAGATTTTGTTGCGTGGAGGGACAATTCTTACTGTTACATAAGTTTTTTCCCCCAGGTTCTGATCGCCAAATGTGGGGCAGTTACTTTTTACATGACCCTGAACAAACCATGAATGACTCTCAGCATGAAAAAGGGAAAATGCATATGTGAAATTTTTTTCCTGGGTTCTGTACGCACAAACGTGAGTCTATTCGATTACTCCCATGGTCCACAACTGAAAACACATTGGCTATATATGTGTATGTGATTTTTTCTTCCTGAACTGAATATATGTGGAGAGAAATGTGCATATATGTGTGTATAATTTTTTTTTCCGAGTTCTGATGCCACAAATTAAGAACTTCAGATAGTATACCCACACTCCCTTTGATTGATATATGTATAATTTTTTTTTCTCTCCAGGTTCTAGGATTTCAATTGTATAATCACTCATATACTCTGAGTAAAATATTTTTCTGATTTCTAACTCCAGAGTAGAATAAGTTTTGAAAGTTTTTTTTTAGAAAAAATTCTTCAATATATATATATTAGTTTGTTTTTTTTTTGATCGAGTTCATTAATTATTTCCATAACACTAAATTGAATGCATGTGAGTGGAGAATATATATATATAGGTATTGGTTGTTGTTGTTTTTTTTTTTTGCTCAATTCTTTAATTTTTTGCTACTACCTTGAATCGAATATATGTGGAAGTAAGAAATATATATTTGTACAATTTTTTTTATCTCTCGGATTATAAACACCCAGTTGTTAGATTTCAGTAATTGTTTTACATGACCGTTAATTAAATGCATGTGGGCAGAGAGAGAGAGAAATAAGTGGAAGGGGATAAATATATATATGTGTACTAAAATTTTTCCCCAAAAATATATATTGATTTTTTTTCTCAGAATTATAACACGACAATATGAATTTTATAATGTAAACACGCACATACCTAAATGATAATTTCGGTTTAAAGAAAAAAAAAGAGTTTTTTTTTAAAAAAGGGATAGAAATTTTTTTTTATATATGTGATATAAATTTTTTTTAAACACGATTCTGGATATCCAAGCATGAGGTTCTCGATCTAATTCGCACACTTAGTATGCATGTATGTGTGTGCATAATTATGTATATATTGACTACTTAATGCAGGTAGAATTTTTAATCCAGGTTTGAATACTTTATTGGGGAATAGTTATTTATTTCATACACTGAGTTGGTCCATATCTTCACACTCTGTGTCAGTAATTATATATGTGTGAAAATTTTCCATTTTTTCTTAATATGCCATAACTTTCGTTATCTAGATATACGTATGTTTACGGGACAAATCATGTATTAATAAAAATGTTTTTTTGTTTGGGTTCAAACTTTGTCAAATCATAAATCTCGTTCGTCATGGATTAAAATTATGAGAAAAATATTTTTTCCCCCAGATTATATATGTAAAATATTTTTTTTGGTTGGCATATACTGGAGAGGTCAAATGAATTTTTTTGTTCTCTTTTGCTGGTGCAGAGTTGATATATACACATGGAGTGATTGAAGTGAAATACTTCATTATTATTAGAGTGGTCTAATAAATAATTATGATGTGCATAAGCTTAATTTTACTTTCTCACTGATGACTGGCACTCAGAGAAGACTATATGTCTCTCATAATAAATGTTGTCATCAGGAGGGAGAAAAGCATAATAATAATAAAGGAAATCCAATGTTTTTTTTGTAATGTTTTAAAGAGTTGGATGCGGACAATGAAATGAGTTGAACAAGATCAATAAACTATATTATTGTATGGGTACTCAAATAAAGTTAAAACTGGCATAGTAATAATAATATAAAACACAATAATAAATCTTTATAATTTTTTTTTATTAGTAGAAATGATTGCAGTTGATTCCAAAAAAAAAAAACAGTCACTTGGTAAGAATTAATTTTATTTTACTAAATATTGATTCATGAATTTTATATAGCTTATATTTTCAAATTTCTAATATATAATTTATGAACTATATATGTCAGGCAGAAAAATGGAATAACCATATTGGGCATAGCTATTGTAATTCAACAAAAGTGTTTTAGGGTTAAGCATGATGCTATATATAATGGAGATAGGGCAAGTTAGGGTAAGCTAGAGTAGGCTGAGGTTATTAAAGAGTAGGACTATAGGTAAAGCCATTTCCGAAGAGAAAGAGCAATGAGGAGCCATAGTAAGTAAATATTTTAAAACGAAAGAATGGGTATTGGTACTGAGTAAAAGATGGAAGACCCCATGTATTGTAAAAATCCCTCCATGGTACAACCAGTCATAAATGTGCAACCTGTCATGGATGCAGGGTTTCTTGCCATATTCTCCCTACTTCAAGAAAATAACCAAAACATAATGGCAATGGGCCAAAGGCTGGAGTCTGAAATCGAAAGGGGTTTGGCGGAAGGCCAACAGGTAATGACAAACTCCTGGAAAGTCTGGAGGCAAAAGATCAGAGTGAAAGAAAACTGCCGGCCAGAGATAGGGAAGGAAGCAAAGGTCAACAAGAATATCTAGGGGGGTTAAAGGCAGATTGCCTACCAAATTTCCAAAAGGCAGCCTTAGAGATAAAAGAGATAGAGACAAGGATAAGGAAAGAAGGTACTGAATCGGCCGAATATATCACAGATAGTAATGGTACAGTGGAAGAAGAAAGGGATAAAACAGAAGAACCATAGTATATGGCTGAATTAGAGCAGGTTATGAAAACTGTACAACTTGCTACCCAAATTGTACTAAATGAAGGAAAAACAGGAGTTGAGACTAAGAAGGAAGAAATAGACATTATGAGAAAAACTATAGAAATTGCGAGCCCACCTTCAGAAAAATTAGGAGAAATTTTTAAAATTTCCAAAGGAGAAGCTGGACCTAATGAACAGATTGAGGCACAAATAACATCAATTACAAAGAGAATTTATAAAGATGAATATACCAGTGGAAAAGATTGAATTAGGAGCCATTGAAGAAAAAGGTCAAGCCAAGTGTTTTAGAGAGATTGGGGGTAGAAATTGCCAATGAGAAAAAGGACATTGTGATGGGAAAGGAAACTATTAAATTAATTCCATAAGTGAGGAAAAAGTAGTGCCCATCATATCTGAAATTAGGGAGCCTTTAAGGAAAGCAGAACAGCTGGAAGCTGGAAGTGATGGAACAGAAAGATTAAAAATTAATTTAAAAATGATTGAAGAAAAAGAAAAACTGCTTTCAGAAATAATCACTGAAGTAGAATATATTCCAACAAAAGAAATAGAAAAGACAGAGATAGTAATTCAAGCCAGATTACTAGGTGACAATGTAGAACAAATAGAGCTCCACCAAGAAGTTAAGGAAGAGAAAGAAACTGAGAAAGGTCCATCTGAGCTAGGAATATTGAGTGGAGCCGAAGACTTTAATATCATTGATCCAAAGGTTGGTAAGAGTAGTCACACAGTGAGATGGAGTGTGGGACTGCTGAAACTTGAGTGTAGGATGCTGTGCTACTCTGGTTGGGGAAAGGGAATCCCAGATATCTTTAATAAACATCCAGTAAAATTTAAACCAGGCCACATATCCATGAAAGACCAACAGTTGGCAGTGGTGACCAGTATGGTGGGTAGTTTGGTCAAGGGGGATTTTGGAGGTCTTCAGTGCTGGAAGAGTAGACCCCCATAATACTTAGAAAATCATAGAGCTATTCTGATAGCAGCTTAGGGTTATCCACAGCCAGGATAGGAAGACAGGAGAATATCCAATTGTGGCTCCTCCTAATCTGTGAAAGCTGTTGTTTTGCTGTGAACCTTGGAGAACCAAAGAAGTCATTGGGAAACCATCTGGCTGGGTTGATTCACAGGTTAACCTCATGACAGTGTTTCACAAGAAATCACCAGACAAATCATCCACTGGGTCTTTTGTGTTTTTACAGTGGGATGAATGGAATCAACCCTTAGTCAAAATTTTATCACCAGAAGGTTACAGATATAGTGACAGAGGTAGGGATTGGTGCTCTATCAAGATTAGGTTTAGACAAAAAGCCAAGAGATTATTGAAATACAAGGAGTTTTGAAGATTGGGGTTCTAAAACAAGAGAAGAAAGAAAAGTTAAAAGAAGAAAGCTAGACCAGAAGAATAGGATGTGGAAAGATAAAAGTGTGATGAAAGGTAAAAGGGTGTTTAAAGATAGGATGATGGTTGTAAGAGTTTACCATCCTCCTAAGCTGAAACCAGATATCAATCAACCCCCTGATCCTACCTAAACAATCATAGAAAGTTCATGGATCAAACCCCCTTTTTCCATTGTAAATTACACTAACCAACACTGAGGTTTACTATCAACATCTAATTACTTTTATATTTGTTTTTATCATATCACTTTAGAAATATAGTTTTTTTATAAATATAAATTTATATTATCTAATTAGTTTAGGAAGTTTTTTTTGTTGTTGTTTTATATATCTATTTTTAATCTAAGTTGACTTTTGGGGTAAAGCATGAGAATAGTAACTAAGTAGGGCATCTGATACATTGAGATATGTTATGACAGGAGTAGAGTTTTGAAATTTAGTCGTTAGACAAAAACCAAGATTTTATCATTGATCATTAATAATTCAGATTAAGTAGAGGCATTTTTTATTTGTTTTTTAAGTAAGTTTGGGGATATGAAACAGTCAGTTTCATCCGTCTTCCCATTTCACTTATTCTACCCACACATCTATCCATATGCCAGGTTTAAACTCTCTCAGAGTACCTATTTAATGCAGAATCATATATATATATATATATATGAGTGGTATGTTTGTAATTTAATAGTATATGTATAGATTACAGATATGTATTCATTTCATAAATATTTCTAATTTAAGAAATATTTTAGTTTAAATTATTGTTATGTTATTGGTATATTTTACAGGTATGTATATTCAATTTATAAATATTTCTACTTTAAAAAATACATTTTATAAATATTTCTAGTTTAAGAAATATTTTAGTCAAATTATTTACTCAATGTTATTGTTGTATTTTTGAAATCACATACGTATATTTCCTGTTATTCTGCACTTATGATTATAAAATAAGTCTTCTACTAATTACGAAAGTAACTAACATTTGATCTTGTAAACAATTGTCGAAGTAGATCATGCATTGGTCCTAAAATAGGTGTGGACTTGATTTGTAAATATAAAAGGTTAATAACAAAATAGGCAGAAAAACAAAATCTAAATTACTTGTTATATTTAAAAATGTTTTTCTAAAATAAATAAATGAGTTTTTCTACCGGTTGTAATTATTAAATATGTTTTGCTAAATTAAATAAATGGACGTTTCAGCTACATTCAAGCTCATAAAAATTAAAAGGTGGACAGAGTTAAAAAAGTATAAATACTTAAAGTTTTGTGGTCAAGTATCGATCATATATATAATAAGTGAGTGTGAGCTGAACCTATGCCCATTTTACCTTCACAATGATCGAGTAGGATGGTAACAAGTCACCGTTCTCCTTAGCCAGGGAATGAACTTTGTGGTCCGATAAAACCTAATGCTGAATACCAGCAAAGCACAAGCAGCCCTTGGTAAATCTCTATTAACTTTAAATCATCGTCAACTAATTGCAATGGAACACATCTGAATGGAAAATTTTCTCTCAGAGCTCTGATTATAAACTGTGACTTTCATTTCTTTCTTTTAAAAGCTAGCTATTTATTAAATCTGCCTATCCCAAACACCCCTACTAAAATCTACAAAGAAAACTGTTAAATACTAAATCTTGCCTGTTTGTAAAATTCTAAATTTTGCCTGATTGTAAAACTTGAATTCTCTTTTAAAATGTAAAACTCTAATAATCTATTTTAAACGTATAATTTCCTGCGGACTTTTTATGCCTATTTCTAAATCTATTCGATTTATTCTATGATTTTATCATTTTAATATTATATGTATTTAATGTGCCAAATGACTCAAAACTGCAAGTACTTATAAATATAATTTTAGCTTATCGATTTGTGAAGATAATTTCAAATCTTCACTATAATAATAAATATTAAATAATTGAATTATTATTTTTCATTCTCACTCGGTGTTTCGAGATCATATTATTATTTTACTGATTAAGTTTTGGGTATTAATATTACAATAATCAGTTATCTAGTTATTTTATGTAGTTTGCTTAATTTTAGTTATGAATTATAACTATTTATATATATATAACTTGTATATCATTGGAACTAGTCACAGCAATATTCTCAAAGCATATCTTAATGTTTTATTCATAATCACCCCGCAAATATGCTTTGCCCTCCTTAGATTTATATATGTTGAGACGCAGGTGATAATATTAAACTAGGTTACTAATTAATTTAGTCCCTAAATAGTATATTTGAAATACTAAATTTGAGAACTGGATTGTATAGATATGCAAATAGACACTATCTAATTTTAAGGTACCGTAATATACTTTTACGCATTTGCGTTATATATATGTATAAGTTGCGGATGTGTCCTTACAAAGTATGCATTGTACACTTATCTGCTTGCTGCATGATTATTGATGAGTTGCTGGTGAAGGTCACTCTCATCCACTTTAGTTCAGGTTCAAGCACACTTTTAGAACTAGGGCACAACAACCTAGATTATTCATAATGCTTATCTGACTTCCCTAAACTACTAATGTTCTTATTCGTAGCAAGTTGAGCAGTTTTAGGGCAAACCGAGTCTTTGGAGACTGAAGCCTGTGAATAATGACCCATCTGCACCTTTTTGTTTAATTAATATTTTAACATGTGCCATAGAGCATATAGATAAACCTATTATAAGCCAGTTTTCTCTCCTTGTATATTAAAATGCTTATCTAGCATTAGAGTATATCCTAATCTAGGTTAACATGCTAACCTGCATATCTCTGAACCTAATTATGTGCTTGACTTATCTTTATTTTAGATAAATGCCATAGGAGTGCTATTATAGTTAGTTATATAACTTTGGCTGTAAAGTTCCATATGATCTAGCAGACTACAAAAGAGCTAGAAATTTGGCATATTAACAATTTAGGCATAAAATCCAATACCGCACTACACTTTATTAAACACTTATAATGAGATATGTAACATTAATCTCATTAGTTAGATAACGCCATGCGAGCATAATATCTCATGTTCCCATCACATAATTTTGTATATTTTGATTTATTATTTGTTATTGTTTTATAAATTAATAATATTTAAAATTATAACTCGTTTTCATATTTTATTGTCCATGAGTTCATTTTATCCAACTCTATATTTATTTGCACATACATCATTATATCTATACGTAAATCATTCTATTTTGTTTTATAATCAATCATTGATATTTTAATTAATTACTTAGCCATATGTGTATATGTCTGACCAAGTCAGTGATAAATTAGTTATTATGAATCTCTTGTTCCACCAGGGATGACTGCCGGACCGAGGGTGAATTGAGTGTCTGTGTACCTTGAGAAATGTCATCAATAGGATATTATATCATTAAGCAGAGGTGAAAGGATTGAATGTTGGTCAGATTCTGGATCCCAGTATCCATATTCGATCAGCTTTATTGTATTTTGCCTGTGTTCTAGATTTTGTTGCATGGAGGGACAATTATTACCATTGCAATACATACATATAGATAGACAGACAGACAGACATGTAGATAGATAGATAGATAGATAGATAGATAGATAGATAGATAGATAGATAGATAGATAGATAGATAGATAGATAGATAGATAGATAGATAGATAGATAGATAGATAGATAGATAGATAGATAGATAGATAGATAGATAGATAGATAGATAGATAGATAGATAGATAGATAGATAGATAGATAGATAGATAGATAGATAGATAGATAGATAGATAGATAGATAGATAGATAGATAGATAGATAGATAGATAGATAGATAGATAGATAGATAGATAGATAGATAGATAGATAGATAGATAGATAGATAGATAGATAGATAGATAGATAGATAGATAGATAGATAGATAGATAGATAGATAGATAGATAGATAGATAGATAGATAGATAGATAGATAGATAGATAGATAGATAGATAGATAGATAGATAGATAGATAGATAGATAGATAGATAGATAGATAGATAGATAGATAGATAGATAGATAGATAGATAGATAGATAGATAGATAGATAGATAGATAGATAGATAGATAGACAGATATATTTAATCAATCATTCCAGTATAAAAATGCATTTTATATTGAATAGAATTTAGACCAAGTTACAATCTCGTACATATCTTCATCATTTCATCTGTGTTTATCAATATCAATTTAGTACATTTTAATTTACATGTTCAAATTTTCTGTATTCACAACATTAATACTACCCATTTTAGGTAAATACATAAATGGTCACTGGTCTTTATGTTTTAATACAGTATTAAAGTAGCACACCTTGGAAATCAATAATAATGGATTCCTGCTTCGCTCTATCACTTCCAGTGCATTTGATTTTTTTTATTATTAATGTTTATTACTTTTTGGTTATTTTTATTAAAAGTTTCAAAAATTATAGATGGAATAGAAGTTTTTTTATCAAGAACATTTATTACTAATGTAATATAATCCTCAAATATCATATGCGCTTCTGAGTATTTGATCATGAGATTACTTTTAGGTGCATATATATATATTATTTAAATACATGTATATTGTCTATACTAAACTTAATGTAATTATAAGGGACTTGAACTCAGACTTTTAAACTCCTCACACCTATCGAATACATCTCATACAACTGATACACATAACAACATACATGTGAACAAAATAAATGATATCCAATATTTGTATTTGGTGTTGAAGCAGCACTCATAAGTTAGTCCAGATCATCATCTTCAACACATATATACAATCATTGCTCCGATTATATTAAGGTAGCAAATCTTCAAATTTTAATGGACAAGCTTCACTCTTCTCCACTCTCCAACTCTTATTCATTTATTTGTTTCACCTGTATGTAGTCATTGTATAAAATGGATTAGATAGCTGTGGGGAGTTTAAAAATCTGAGTTTAAGTCCCTTATAATATATATATATATATATATATATATATTCAAGAAAGAGAAAAGAGACGAGGTTGACACTTTATTTTATTATAAATGATTGTAATAGTCGGGAAATGTAAAACAATAATGCTTTCAAACTATTATGGTTAAAAAGGTTTCACCTATCAAGAGTTTTTCTTTTATTACAGAGATAGCTAATCAGCTAATGGCATCCAAAGTATTTAACTCAACATCAATTTGATAAAATTAAAATTTTAAATAATCAATCTATTTGACATTATAAATGAAAGTACAGCAAATGAAACTCTAAGTATTGATTTTTTTTTATTATTTTAAGAGAAGATTACAATGATTCATGAATACCTTTTTATGATTCCATCTCTTTAAGCTTTTTTCTTAGTTTCTAGCATCCCCATCAAGCGGTAGATAACACTGATGCTGTACCTTCACTAAAACTCTTGCATAGAGCTAAGTGTCTTTCATTACTTAAAACTTTCAAAATGAAATTGTGTCAATTCCTCGAGGACCATCAGACATCATCAACATTATTGTATTTCATATAATCACTTTGAAATTAATTTATAATTTAATTTAGAAATGATTTAAATATTTAATACTCTCAAGTCAAAATTCAAATCATTTGAAGAACTCTCTAGATAAAAAGTATCTGTAAACACAAAGCTAAAATAATTATTTTAATTTTTTTTTCTTCTCTTTTTAATTTTCGGTAGAGATATTATCAAATCTTCTATAATAATTATATTATATTATTATTATTATTATTACTGAATAAGTAAATAATCAAATGCAAAATAAAAACATTTACGGAGTTGTTATTTTTAAGTGTTTGAATTTAGAGAGTAATAATATATATATATATTTCAAACTTTTCTTTATATATATATCCAAAAAATTATATATATATTATCATCATCATCATTTGCAACCATTATCAATACACTGCAAGATGAAGGTCTCTCCAAATTCGATCTATTTTTTCTTATTAGTATTCTCTCTTTTGCATATCATCCCACACACTTCCTTATTTCATCCATCCATCTTACATGTGGTCTCTTTCTAGGACTTTTATAATCATTTGGATATCAGTTTAAGATTTTAACTGTCCATCTATTATCATCTCTTCTAGAAATATGTTCAGCCCTACCACTGAGAAGAGTGTATATTAAGCTTTTCAGTCAAAATAATCAGCTTTATGTATATACATAAGTATGCTTGATATTTTAAAAATAATTCCATTTGATATAGTTTTGCACCTCAGGATTGAGTAAAACTCTTTAAATAGGTTTAAAAATATTATAACAATATTTGACTTCTAGCCAAATCAGATAATGTAACATTTCTTCAGAAATGAGTGTATAGCTTTAGTTAAAGAGTAAAATGAGAGAAAAAAGACAAACTGTTCATCACCTGGCAAATGGTAAACTGATAAATACTGTGTTCATCTTTACCATTCTTTTATAAGATACTCTCTTGGAGAGATTATTATTTTGTGATAGGATATTTATAAAATATGTATTTTTTAATAAATAGTTATACTAGATTTTGAATAGACCTTGCAATAGCCTCTATAACATTGCTTCATAGAAGAACAGAAAAGAATCAGATATTACCAATTGATAAATAGTGAAATGCCAATGGTTTCCTAACTTTGTTTTATCATTTATCTTAAAGTGATAGATAGATATCTATTTACTTGCCAATACTGAGTTCGCCAATTTGGTCACAAGCCATCTATTTTTGGGGAAATAGCATAAACCATATTGAAACTTTTTTAAAAAATCTAGTTGTAAATTGTCCAGATTGAGAAATATACATTACTATTACACCCTAAGTCTTTCATTTTTCTACCGGATTTCTTCTCTTTACATGTTTGCTATCTTATTATTTAAAAATATCTTTTCTTTATGTAAAATAACATTAATAATTATAAAAATAATTGAAAATTAGACTGTACTGAAAGTAACAAATTTTCTGAAATAATAATCTATCACATGTAACTCACATTTTAATTTTTTTTCTTTGACAAAAAAACGAGAAAATTACTTCTTGCAAAGAATAATAATCAATTTAAAAAAAAAAAAAATCATTATCAAATAGATATTGAAATTTAAAAATAATTTTTAAAAGTTGTCCAGTATGTTTGATGTAGTAATAGAGTAGTTCGAACTTTTTGCAAACTTCTGAGCACTAATGCATCCGATTTTTTTTTTATTTACAAAAATAATCATTAAACTTTAGACAAAGCAAAGCAAAAATCTCGCCATAATTAATTTGTTTGCATTTATATATACGGAGCATTTCTTTTTTGTTACAAAATGTATTTGTTTTTACATGGATTTATAACTATCTATTTTTAAAACACATATGACATCATTTTGGAATTACAAGATCTTATTTTTTTAAAAAATTCATCAACAAATTTTATTTAACAATTATAATTTTGAAATTTCTAAAAGATTTTTTATTATTATATTTTTTTTTTTGCTTTATAGCTTCATCGATGCTATTTCTAAATCTTATAATTGACTACTGTATACTCATTCTAACTGAAAAAAAAAAAGATAGAATAAAAATATAAAGATGAGTTTTAGGGTGATTATACAAAATAATATGTGAAATATAAATATACACCTTTTAAATATTTATTTGACATTATGTGCTATTTTCTTTTTAACTTCTTTTTTATTTAACTTTTAAGATTTCAATATCTTACTATATGTTTTTTATTGTATTTTATCTTCAACCAGATTTTATTAAAAAAAGCAATAAAACATTTTTTTGAGATAATATTTACAATAAAAATAAACTTTAACCTATATAATCATGGCTTAAAATCATCACAAAAGACTTTTTGTAAATTTTATTTCATACCAATTATTTCATCTGCCCAATATAATTATAGCATATTGACTTGTGGTCAACATGAGTAGGATGAGAAGGTTGGCACTAAAATGGGCTTTGAACACTGCATCATCATATTTTCAATGAAATTGATGGCTGAAGAATTGTGGGGTGGCGTAATTTAAAGCCTGTCCATTAAAGTATGAAGATTGGCTATCTTAATATAAGATGAACTTTGATTGTATATATGCATGGAGATGATAATCTGGACCAACTGATGAGTGCTGGTTTAGCACAAAATACCAATATTGGTGATTATTTATCTCTTTGACATGTGTATGATCAAGGTATCAGTGGTATGAGATAGCATGGATGGTTGAGGATCATGTGAAAGTCTGAGTTCAAACCCCTTAAATATTATATATAATTGCAGGTAGGGAAGGCATGTACTGTAGAGAAAAAAATCATATTTCAATATAATTATGAAAATTCTTAATAATAGTATATTCTATAGTTTCACAACACATCCATCAAGATAAAGACATAACAAGTGTTTTTATTATACTGCTATCTTATTTTTAGCCTTTTATGGAATATACTAAATAATATGTAAATAGGAATCATATCTCTTTTGAAGGCAATAAATTGGGAAAAATAAGTATACACAACTAATCTAACTGTAGTAGTTATTAAACAATGATCAAAGGCTGTTTTTCTATCTAAATAACTAATAAAACATTTATTTGAGTTTATATTATGATGATGAAAACTACCATGTTCCCCCAAAAATAGGACCAGATCTTATATTAATTTTTGCTCCAAAAGACAGCTTAGGGCTTATTTTCAAGGAATGTCTTTTTTTTTCATGTACAAAATAAGGGATTCAAACTCAGACTTTCACACAACCCTCAACTCTCCATTCAATAGCATGTATATAACTTTTACTGTTGTTGACTATGTAATGTTTAAAATTATAAACCTATTGCAGAACATTCTTATTCTAAATGAGAATATTAAACATTATTACTATGATGTTAAAATTAGTAATATTTAAATTAAAATAAAATGTGAAACATTAAGTTGTCTTGATTAATTTATAAACTAAGATCATTGCTAATAATGTTTCAGCATTTTTGGATATCAATGTTGATTTATCTACAATATATACAGTTGGAAGTCAGATTAAAGAGGGATTCTAATATCAGAATGAATAAAGATGCATTGATAAATGAACAGTAAAATTTTATTTGTAAGTTTATTAAAATGATTGGTTGTGTATGTCTGCCAAATAATTCTGAGTAACATTTACCTAAGTACAAAAATCTACATTTATATTTATTTATATATCCATTACTTTATAACTCAACAAGCACCTCATGTGTTTTGATGGTCCAATGAAATCAATCCATAAGACTGAAAATTTTAACAAGAGCTTATATTTGGATTAGGGTTATATTATTAGCATCCTGAAAAATCATGCTAGGTCTTATTTTCTGGTTAGGTTTTATTTTCAGAGAAAGTTGGTAGTCAAACTGAAAATTTTACTATTTGATTTTCCATTACTGCCTGATATAGGAATGATGGGTTGCTTGCATTGAAAACATTAGAAGTATTTTATATTCCATCTTTTAAATTATGAAGAAATGGAAAATTATTGCATATTGTAAATATAAAAGCTAAGAAAATAAAGTTTTCAATCTTTTTTAATGCATTCAAAGTAAAAACTTTACCAACAAATCTATATCATCATTTGATATTTATTTCATAAAACTGCCTATAAGTTGTTTCAAAGACTACCATAATAAAATTGGAAATCAATGTTAGGCTCATTTTTAGTTAATGTTAGTATTTTTTCTTTCAAATATTTCATAGTTTTTAACAAAATGACTAAAACTTTTCATCATTCCATCATATACATGCTATAAAAATAAAAAAAATTCATAGACAAAGTTTTACCACAAACCTTTTTAATTAACTAACTTAAATGTCTTTATTAAATCTATGAAAGTTCTACATAAATTACACTTTTTACTTCTGATATTCTGTAATACTTTTTATTTATTAGAATCAGAGTGAGTTTCTTATAACAATTTGTCTATGAATAGAAGTAATCTATTCAATAAAATTCTTGACAGTTTTTTGTTGGATAAAAATTATATCTCACAATAATTAATATATATTTTTTTACCCACTTTATTACACAAGCAATTTTAAAACCAGATGGCCTAGTTTTGGGGGTTCAATAGTTTGAAAAATAACACAATACTGCTATATTAATAATTTTTATTAAGCATTTATTAGACTAGAAATTATCCAATAATGAATAATATTTCTGTCTACACCACTCTCACTCAAAATAGAGACTGTTTTTTTCATATGTCATAGCATCGGCCAGGAGGCGAACCCATAACCATCTGCAATCAACTACTTGCTTACAAGGCAGTTGCGATGACCTCTCAGCTAACAACACTTGACAAATAGGGACTGTTTTCTACCTGATTTTAACACTTTGTGGAGGGATGTAATCATTAACATATGACCAAAGACATGCCAAAAAAATATATAATCCCAAGTTGCACATTTCATGCTTAACTAGTCATCATCAGTTGTTTCAAACCACAATCTCTTACACATATGTCTTTGGTCATATGTTCATGATTACATCCCTCCACAAGGTGTTAAAAGCAGATACAAACCAATCCCTATCTTGTGTGAGAGTGGTGTTATGAAAATTATACTACAGAAAAATTATAAAACCACTATATTTAAAACTTTTATAGGAACTTTAGCAATATTTATAACCATAGATTTTTAAGATTTCAAAAGCTTTCTTAATTTTATCAAGTTAGATATCTTTACTGAAATTTAAGTAAATAATTAGGATGCATATATTTTAAAAAGCTGTCTTTTCACTTAGTATATCATTATTCCAAAATTGATAAAAATACTCTTAACAACTTTTTAAAACATTATTACTGTTATATAAAAAGAATTTCATATATGGATTTAATAAAATTGTGAGAATTTTTTAAACTATATGCTATACAAATACATCATAAAATATATAAAGTAATCCATACCAGCAAATAATTTTATCTCCTCTGCATTTTTAATCTCTATTCATTTTCATGTCTTGCTAAGATGTTGGATACTCTACATTAGAGGTGTCCAATTTGAGAGCCAAGAATTAGATTCAACCCAAGATGGTTATAAATGTGGCCAATGCCAAATCATAAACTTCTTTAAAACATGATGAAATTTTTATGTGATTATATGTCACAATGTGATTAAATTAAATATATGTACATATTCAAATGCATATTAAAATATCCAACTAGTTTAACAAATCCCTGCTTTACTTCTATAATAAAAAAGTATAACAAAATATCAATGATGCTTTACTACTTGGATATGCTCATTTTTTTTATTAGTGATCATAAACATGAAATCTGCCTTATGGTTTTAAAAAACCCTCTGAAAGGATTGCTGTGTAATTATCATTATTTGTGATAGTGGATATCATGAAAATTATGCATGAATCTTTTTTTGCTTATCAACTTTCAGTAATGTTTGAATATTTGTGTGGTTCAAAACAACCTCTCCCAATGTTTGGATATCCTTGTACTACATAGTAATCAAAACTTCACATTCAATTTATTATTCTATAAAACATACAATTTCTAATGCATCTCTTTAACTATGCCACTAATGGCAGAACCATTATCAGAGAAACAATCAAAATTTCCTTTAATAATCCCAAGAGTAGACTTTTTCATATCCATAAGACACTTCTGAAAAGATTGTTTCTATGAAGATATCAATCATAATCTTCAAAATATAAGTTGACTAGAATTTAATAATTATTGGAAGATGGATGCATAATACTTCCTATTAAAAAGGGAATATCAACTTTTGTACAAATATGTTTGGAATAGTATAGTTGTTTAATGCATATATTATTTTAAACTGGTTTATATTTTTGCTTATGTTTATCCAACATTTTGACTCTGGAACTATTTATGCAACATAACCTTTTTTTACAATTTGATTTCTAATTATGTTAATTTTAAAATGGCATTGTTTTGAACATGAATGCATTTAAAATTTGTATAGCATTTTTTTTTACTTAAGTAAAAAATATATAATAGTTAATATATTGTGCAAAAATTTAATAACAGTAAACCATTGGGGTTTATATCCAATATCATTATAATCGGTAATTTACTCTTCCAATAAACATAGATATTGTGTACAAAAATTAGTTTGTTTTAATGGTTTCTCTGAATTTTCTGGGTCTGATATTGGAATATACTTACTGATGAAATAACACATGTATCATTATATAAAATATGACTTAATATTATTAGCATTTCAGTAATGCATCCAGGAATTTCAAATATAAAAGTTGGCAAATTTGACGAGTTTCTTTTAGTTCTTTTGCATTCAGTGATCTATTCTTCTAATAAAAATTTGTTATCATGAATGTGTTTGAATTAAACTTTATTTAGATGCCAAATTTGACTGTTAGTGTTTTTCTTCATTAAAGTTCATGAGAGTTTGCCTCAAACAAAATTTATACATTTTATGTATGTGAGTTTATGAGAGAAATATTATTAAAATTCTTTTATTACCACAATTAACTTTTTTTTTGCTATCATTACAAATCTATTAGGCATGGCGATCTAACCAGATTGTGTGAGAAAGATTCTTTATTTTTCATGGTAAGCAAAGAAATCTAAATAGAGTTATTCAAATACAATCATTTTCTAAATAAGAAAAACGATTCATTAATGATTTCACTGCTTCATAAAAATCACAGCTAAAAATGTTGTTTTCTGAATCTGACATTATTTTCTTAGAACCCTAAGAACTCATGCATGAAGAAAAAAGATTGTAGATAGAATTCTGTATATTGAGGGAATACAAAAAACAATATTTACTTTTAGGTGTTATAAATTAAATCTCCTTCAAAGTACTGTCCATTTGATGCTATATAATAGTGTAATTGTGTTTTTCACTTTTCTGAGTAGTCCTCAAATTCTTGCCTTTTAACAACTCTGTGGTATTCTTCTTCACCATTTCCAAATATGCAAAACTTTTTCTTTGAGGAATTTTTTTATTCAGAGAAATAAAAAGAAGTTATATAGAGGTAATATTGGGTGAAAATGGCTGGTGGATAAGCTAAGTCATGTAGTTTTTAATTAAAAATTGTTTCACATTGAATGCTTTATATGCTAGTGCATTATCATGGTGAATGTTGTACTTCTCACTTTGTCACAACTTGGGATATTTTACTACATCACATAAATGTTTCAGAATTTGTAGGTAAAATTCCTGCTTGCTACACATGCTTTATGAATGGACAATGCCATTTGCATAAAAATTAGCATTGACTTGACATTAGACTATACTCACCATGCTTTTGTAAAACATAAATTTGAGACTTCCATCAAACCACTTGAAAACTTATGTGTTCACCAAAGTAGTTTGCTTGTAAGCTGTTACAAGAATTATAGCTGTTTTCCCTGCCATATTCCTTAATAGAAAATGGAATTCCACATTGGATCAACTTTTCAGACATTATAAAAATGGTCTAATAATTGAGATGCACTTAATAAAAACCATCTACTATGCTGCACCATGACTTCTCTCAATGGTGACATTTGTCAGAGTGATGCAGAGAGGTCCCTGAAAACATCTAGTGGTGGAATAATGTACTATGAAATTCACTAATCACTCTACAGTAAATGTTTCTGGTTATTTTTGGGTGCCTCTTTATATGTAATGGAATGACGGAAATGTAGTTGCACAAGCAAACAATTCCATTTTCACTATTGTTAAAAAAAAGTACAGAAATAATATTTATTAATCATTGCAATCCACATATCTTATGTTCATTTCACAGCTGACCATTGAGCACTTTATTTCAATAATCATCCCTGTGGAGATTGAATACTATTTACGCAACAGAACATAGATGAGATATTCCAACAATATAGTACTTTGCCACTTGAATCATCATTTTATGCACTGACATATGAAAAATAATTGGAAAAAAGCCAAATATATTTTTAATTCATAAAATAAAACTCTTCATCACATAGTATTTTAAATAGATTGGTTTTACTATAAGATTAAGCCCTGCATTTTAACATGCTATGGTAACTTCTGCATAATTCTTCAAAAGGCAATAACATTCAGGTTTTAATATCCAGGCAGTCATACATACATATCAAATGAATTGTGAACACAAAATATATAAAAGACAATAAAACTCTCAGAAGTCAAAGTTAACATTTTTTTTCATAAAACAATAAAATATAAATATATTAACAAAGTTATATAGTAGAAATGCAATATCTTTTATACTTTGTTTCAAGTTCCCTATCCATACATCATATATCATGTATAATGACTCATATTTTGTGGATTAACTTTGATTAAAATAGATTACATATTGTTTATTTTTAATGTGTCAAAGCGTTGGCCAGGAAGTGAACCCCGGAATAACTGCTTGTAAGGCAGCTGTGCTAACCACTTGACCACCAATGCTTGACTACATATTGTTTATTGAAATTCACTTGTATAATACATTTTAACATGTATATATATATAACACAGACACTTTATATATATATATATTAAATTTATAATATAAAAAAAATTAAATAAATAACAATATATATATATATATATTTGTAACATGATAAAAATGATGATGCTGGGAAAATAATCAATCTAATCTGAATAAAAACTAAACCAATCATTGTTTGCCATTTTGTAATGGACTAATTATAATATGGGATGATAATATAAAAACTTTAGTATGTTTCAGAATTGAGAAATTATTCACAATAATATAGATTTAGCCTAAATGTGGAATGTCATTTTATAAAAGCCTCAAAGTTGATTTGGCATTTTGTAACAAATGCTACTTGTACATGATCATCATAGCCTAGCATTGGAGTTATTTTGTAACAATCATAATAATGGATCTTCTACCTCATTACATTTGTTCAGTCAACATTTGCCATAAAGAAATGCCTTAAGATTTATATTATTTATCACAGAGAAAAACATGCATTAACAAATAGTAACTTTGTTAGAACCTGTGCAAAATTATCTAGCTCAATTATTGGTCACACTAGGCAATAACAATATTTCCCATGCATAATTATTTAGATTTTTCACTACACTATCATGAAATACTAGCAACCTCTACTAAAATCTAATTTATCTAAATATTTAAAATGAAATAAAGCAGATGAGATCATCACCTCAGACATCAACAAATCTAGTCACTATTTCCAAAGTAAACTGCAATGAGCAGTGAAATCATATATCATTGCCCTAAACAATGATGTATACTTAAGATATCTATTTCATTGATAATTAAATAAAACTACATTTGAATCAATAAATAATTAAATTCTGACATATCTTACTAACATTTAATGACATTCTATTTAAATCAACTAATTTCTAAATAATTATAATTACATTTTCAAAATGTTTTATAAACCTACACATTATTTATAATGTTTAAATAAAATAAATCTTTACTTAGTTTTTTATCTATTTAATTAAATATAATATCAATATTTCATTCATACCCTACACTATAGCAATATGCAATTATTGCTTAAGTTATATTATAAAATCAACACTCCATAAGAATTTATTATTAATAAATCTATTAGATAATTTCACATTTTACAGTATCCAATCACATTATATATAAAACATATCATAAGTTTCTTCTGGATATTTACTGATTTACCATCATTGATACTATTTATCTACTTAAATCTCTAATCAATCGATTATGAAAATGGATTTTATAACAATTAAACTACATATGATAATTGGCAGTTATCCAAGCCAAAGATAAATATTAAGTTATACTAGTTCATAAAATTTATGATCCCCATTTCAAAAAAGTTTAAAAGTAATTAAGGCAGATCATTCTGACTAATGACAGAACAAAATCTATTAAGATTTATGTAATCAGACAAGATAAGCAAATAAATAATCAACTCTGAACTAATCAAATTATTTCTATCAGTAATATTGACTTAGATAAGTAAACAAATATTTAAATGTAATAATGAATATAAAATTTATATGTAATCAGATTTAATAATGATGTACAAAAATATACATATATCTAATGCTATTTCCCTCACCAAAATGGGTTTGATCTTTGATTAAACTTGAAGTATCAAAATTGCCTTACTCATTCAGAAAAAAATAATTAGACAGATTCACTGGACAGATTCATTGGATTTTAAATCAATTTTAAATTTATTGATTTATAATAAAAATGTATGACAGTAACAATAAAAAAAATACAATCCTAGGTTTCTTTAATATATAAATAATTGATAGTCTATTACTGTATAGAATCAATAAAAATAATAATAAAATATGTGTATGAAACTCCAAAAATGTATTGCATGACAATAATACTATATATCAAACTGCAGGAGAGATTTTAAATATCTTCCTGAGACTTTAAATAAAATATACAATGATAAAAAAATATAATCAAATAAAAATTGATCTCTATTTATTCATTAATGTAATTTCTAAATAATTAAGCTATCATAAAAAGGAAGAAACCTCTATGATATTTAAACCTGTTTTTATATGAATATCCCCAAGTTAAAGTTGGCATATATATTAAAATTTTAAATGCTTGAAAACATCGGATTGTATTAACCTATTTCTTCAATAAGAACTTAAATAATGAGAACAAAAATGAATCTCTCTGACCTTTTTATTGTGTGGATTGTATAATAACCCATATATATACTATTTACCTCTGTTTTAAAAATGAAATTTAAACAAATGTAATCCTCCTTTTCTTTTAACAAAAAGATATATATATATATATATATATATATATATATATATATATATATATATATATATATATATATATATATATATATATATATATATATAGAGAGAGAGAGAGAGAGAGAGAGAGAGAAATCATATCATCTAAGTGAAAGTCTGTCCATTTCACTCACTAGTCCATCACACTTCTGGTTCCTTGTTTTTGATCCTAATGCAGAAAGACAATTTTCCTTAAGTAGAGAAGGCAGCATGAATTATAACTATCACAATTTTGAAACCAATTACTTTTTCATTTAAATTCCTATATTTCTCTTACGCATATAAATGTATCCAAGCTTTTAAAGCAATAGGTACTTATTCGATGCAAAATCACATATCACTGGCTTTAATTTCCTTTTTCATTGGTAATCATGTATAAAAAGATTTTTTTTCATTGACAAAAATTCAGCCATATTCAAGTGAATAATAAATACTAACTTTTTCTTTCTAGACTAAGAAAGTGAAATTTAGATTGCTTGGTATGATTGATCTTGTGGAAATCTCTTGATCTGAAATATGATATCCATATACACATAATTGGGATTTGCATTCATCATGAATAAATAAATGGAATTCTAGATTTTTGACAACAGAATTTTTTTTTCTTTATAACCGACTTGCACATTTTGATGATTCTTGTTTTGTAGTTTTACATTTGCTGTATCATCCAGGAATTTCATCAACAAAATAGCCACAATTGAATAGGGAGATAATTAAAATTTTTATTCTTTAATAGTTTTAAAAATTAACCACTTAAACAATAAAATTTGATAAATTTTTAAAGATACATATAAATGTATCTGTTCTAGGAAATGCCATAATTACAAAAACTCAAGTTGCAGTGCTTTGGTTCTATTTGTAAAATAATATTAGTGATGCTAATATTGACAGAGTGACTGCTGAAAATTGTTCAAATCTTACTCAATGATGTAAAAAAATGTTCAAGAAAATTTACCTCCAATTAATAAGTGAAATGGAGATTTTAAAGTAATTGGATATGGTGAAAATAAAATCCTGTTTTACAAGTTCAATATCATTTTTTATTTTAAATCAAAATGAAAAAATTATATCAACATTTTAATACATTTTAATGAATATAAATGTTTTACATATGTTTTTAGTAATTATTTTTCCATAACTAATTTATAAACAAACATATATGAAACATAAAACATTTAATTTTATAATAAGTATTGCTATGGTGATTGTAATAACAAAAATTGAAATGTCTAATATTTAATAATAATATTGATTTTATTCAGGTGATCTATCTATGATTCACATAACTGTTTCAAAAATCTATTTATTTACTTAATTGTTTTTTCTGCAATTGATCACAACAGATTTATGATTTGATGCTATAATTAGTAGTAAACAATATTATTTTAAAGCATTAACTTGTCATGGCTATCTAGTTAACATTATATCTCAAGATCTCCATTATCCATAGATCAAGTGGAATGAAAATTAAACAAGATCAGCAAACTTCTTTATTTTTTTAATCTGAGTATTTACAATATATAGTTATTAATAATAAATATAGGAAACACATTTGCATATATATCTTACTGAGTGTGTTTGCTCTTTCAGTCATTGAAAAATAAGAATTTAAAAAAAGGTTACTTTACCATATTTTTTAAATGAGTTGCAAAATGTCTGACTTTCATCACAGTAAAATGAACTCTGGATATTATTTTTTCATTATCATTTTTCTACTTGGCTGATGCTATAACACATGGGGGGAAAATGTTTTTTTTTAAGTCACTATCAACTTTATGCTCTTAAATTTTGTAAAGTCTTCAGCATTGTGATTATAAAATATTTTATTAACCAATATATCACACATCAACTTCTGAAAGGATAATAAAGGAAAAATAAAATGTATATGCTTTCAACATTAACTAAAGCCATTTTATTAATAAATATGATTACATATAACACTTTGAGAGAGAAAAATGGCTTCAGACATATTGTTAAATTTATTTACAATTTTTTATGTGAGTGTGTATGACACTCAAAGTTGGAAAAATGGTTGCTTGCATATCGTAAAGGATAGTTAAGTCATGGACATTGATACAGCATAGTTCATGGCTTCACTGAATACTTCTCATGTATCCAGAATTGCATTTTATCAATTGTATGTAATACTCATCATAAAAAGTTTAGAAAATCATTGGCTAATTCAACTTTAATTGTATTTCTAAAATATTTTACCACAGGATATCAAAAAATAGATTTTCATAATCCAACTCTCATTTTTTTATTTTCAACATCTATGCAATTACCACTAATATCTCTATAGATAGATTTAATCAGTAAAATGTATATAACTTTTTTTTCACATTGCATTTGCTTATAAATTACAAGTCAGTTTTTCAACATTTAAATCCAATAGACGGTTATTTAAAGTATGACAATTTGAGAACAATAAAAAATACTATATTTGCTAGTACACTTTTTTCTCTTCAAAATGCATCTGTATCTTATGCACAGGAAATCAAAGTTATAAGTTGAAATTTCAATCAGTCTAAAACTTCTGGTTTGTATTAATATACATATGTTATAAGTACTCTATTGCATTTTGTCCTTTTGCAAAACAATGGTTTCAAATAAATTGTTCCCATAATTTTCTGTTCTATAAAAATAATAAGTTTCATGGTATATTTTATACATCATTACTGAAAGATGGAACATTCAAATAAAATAGAGCTCTGACTCACATCTCAAAGTTACAATTCATTCAACATGCATATACATGATCATATTTCAACAATGCACTGATTTGTCCAGGATATTATTGGTTTTCCAAGTGCTCTAATAAGCCAGTTTCAACTTTTAAATGTCTGCATTAATAAACTATTTAAATAATTTATGAAGAAAAATTGAATAATTGGATTCAGTTTACAGATTTCAAAATGACACCACTAGGAGGAAGAAAGAGTGTTAGCCAATCACAAATTTGTAAATGGATCAAAACTTTATGGGATGCTGCAAAACATGAGACATTTGTGAAGTTATTTGAGAAATATGAAATTAGTAAGTCACTTTATGGCACTAAGGATGATTTGTTATACAAAGACTGAGTTTCTGAAAAAAAAGGTTTTAAGTGCTTCTTTATTTAGCTCTGGAAATAAATTTCTAGATTCTTAGGATAATGATTAAAAGATAGCTAACTATAGTGTTCCCTAGTCACATTTTTGTAAACATAAATTAACATTAGTTCAATAAATTATTATGGAAATTCATGAAAGATATATATATTATTTTTCTTTAAAATGTATATAAAAAGGGGTGCATTTTAGATGTGCTGTATCCTATATTCCAATAAATACAGCATATACTGCATGCTGTATATCAGTAACTACAGTAAAATGCTAGTGATACTAGTAATACAGTGTTTGTGTAATTAATAATTATTCTGTTTCTTAGAGTTTTTTTATATATATGCAGTGTGCTCTGAATTTGAGTGATACTACAATATCAGATATAATTAATCAAGAAATACTTCATTCTTGTGAAAAATTTCTTATATTATGATATTTTTGCCATGTACAGTTAACATATATTACACAATGAGCTATAAATCAATTATTTTATATAGAGCGATGTTTATAAACTAATATTTAAACAGCATTAAGCTGTTGCACATGCGCTTTGCAGATTTTAACTATAAATGACTGAATACTAACACTTCAAACAAAGTGGCCATCTATCTTTTCAAACCCAAACACTTTTGTATGGGCAAATCTTAAGTGTTTGAAAGTAAAAGCGTGATGATATTAAATAATCACTTTAAATTACTTTTACATGCTTGAATGAATGATGCTGGTGAAATTTATTAGAATATTACAATGAGCTATAGTAAAATACCAAATATATTAGTAGTCAAGACTGTTCCACTGTATAAATAACTTATCTCTTAGTATTTTTCCATGCATAGCTGATATGTTCCATATTGCAAACCATAATTAAATGTCAGTTATTAGTAGCCAACAATATTTTATTGTTATGAGAAGTTGCTAATTTTGTAATATTTTTTTCATGTACAGTTAATTTGTTTTGTAACCCAAACCATAGTAAAATTGAGTTTAATATATTATTTTTATGTGCATCATGATTAAAGTATTCAGTGGAAAGTTTCCTATTTAAATGGTTTTACTTAATGGATATTATTTATTAATATTAAAACACCTGTCTCCTATGATTTTATCTTACTATAGCAGATGCAAGATTACAATTTTATAGTGCTTAATATAGTACATTTACATATATAAATATTATTTATGAGATTTATGATAATAATTTAATGCAATAAAATTGTCCACAAAATAATGTAAAATGATTCATTATCAATCATATGATCATTTATTTGATTAAAGATCCAAAGCAAGATTTATGCATATACACATGATACCTGAAAAAGTATGTTTGATATGAGTGCAGCGTAGCATAAACAGAGTAGTCATATAAGGGCATATAATAAAATATATATCTTTTGAATAAATTAGAATAAATCCCAAATAACAGAAAATCACATTTAAGAAATATAAAAGTAGGAATGATTATTTCAAAATGTATCTGTCAGCCATAATAGTACCAAGAATATTTGCTATCATAAAATAACCTAAAGGTAACATTTCCTCTGAGACTTATAATAGACTTTGGAAAATTCTATTTCTATAAACTGGCTAAAATTATTGCCATCTGGTTAATGAAAGAGTTGGGTTTCAGAAGTCACACTATAAAATCATCATATGAATTCATAGAGAAAATAAAAGAATTAAAAATAGATATTAATAAAATAGCATCACAAGATGTGAAAGAACTTTATGCTCAGTTTTATACTCAGATCCATAAAAACACATATAAAAAGACTTTTAATAGATGTATTGAAATGAATTAATGAAGATATTATTGTCATAACAAATAAAAAATACTACAAAATGGAAAATGGATAGCCAATGGAACTTCAATTCAGCAGCATTATATATAATTTATATCCAACAAAAATTGAAAATATGGTCATTTCCAAATTTCTGGACCTGATTTGAACATATTATATGTTAGATATGTGAACAGTACCTTACAAAAATTCATCAAGAATTAGAAGACATGTCTTTTTTAAGATGAACTATGGGAAAAGAAAACAAAAACTGGGGTAATTTGATATTTTAAACTATAAAATTGGTATTGAAACCAAGTCACTAACACACATGGCTCACAAATATGCTGGTCTAAAAGAATTTTTATATAGAAATTTAAAATTATGCAAACTCAAAACAAACAGGAAAATCAACACTGATGCATACATTAGATTTATAATATTTGAGATATAACAAAAACAAAAATTTTAACACAATTGACAATTTCTATAAAAACTAAATAAACTGGTACAGCCTCAAACTAGGGAGGATAAATAATGGATAAACCTTTCATAGAAACCAAGTCTCTAAAACACTAGAAAGAATATTTTCTAAAAAATACAATGTTTTTATTCTTTTCCTTCACTGAACAATCTACTCAACAATTCTAAAAATAAACTACCCACAGCATCAACCCACCAGATTGTCTATAAAATTAAATATGATTAAATTAATTAATAAGCCACATATTATAGGGAATTGGGGGTCAATCTATCAACAAGGCTGGCATAGCACAAATATTTGTATAACAAAGTTGTGAAAAGCTCTAAATATTTTTCATATTTATGGATCATGAGAAACAGCATAAATTCAATCTGACAAAAACTGAAATTATTTGTACTAAAAGAAAAGACAGAAAACGAAAAACTAATGAATCTTGGATTATAGCTATAGATATATTTCCCATAAACAAAAAAGAATCTAACATCATCCTACCAAAGAAGTAGGCATTGTGAAGTTATTTAAATATTTCTGAATAATGAAATAACAAATTTAAATGAATTTAAATAATGAATAAAGATATCAAGTATATTTACTGACTAGGAACACTAAAGAAATGAATGAGCTATCACTATAATATATTAAAAGCATTCTAAGGATGAATAAAAATATTTAGACAAAACATTTGGTTATTTTTTCTGTATTAAAAATGTCAGAACATTTGTATTATTAATATAATGGATTAATTGAAAATAAATAATAATAACAAATAGTAATAGACTTAAATATAGACAGAAATATATGAGATATAGAAATGAAATTGATGCACCTAAATAGATAAACAAATAAATCACTTTTCCTATTAAAATCAAAAGAAATGTAATGTTGAAGCAATATGATGTTCAGAAAGAAATATTTACTCTATAACAAATTGATTATATTATTATATTATTTAATTCTTTTTGTAAATATATTGTTACTTATTATATTATACATGTTCATAACATGTCGGCCTAAGTGTGAATAAAACTGCGTATTGTGAATGATTGCGGAGAGGAACAGAAAAAAGTAATGAATGAAGATGAAACATTCATATTGAAGAAAAACCAATAACTAATTATAATTACAGTTATATTTATTAGAACAAATATTTTCATAGAACCAGTTCATGATACTTAGGTCTTTGATTTGGGAAAAAAATGGGTTTAAATTCAATACATCTTTTAATTTCTGTATGAAAATATTTTCATTCATGACAATAAGGAAAATGAGGGGAGCAGTAAAAATGAGCACAGATAAAATTAAAAAGATGAAATGATACAATAAAATATTATAAATAAATTTACGATCTTTTTTATAGCCGTTTTCTCACTTAGATATGCACATGACACATGTTTATTATTTAAACAAATTTTCATATGGGTTCACAGAAATAGCATATTGAAAATGACAGATAAAAGAGTTTAACATCAAAACAATCTAAATTGTCGTTTTTTTTATCTTAGGCTCCCATGATTTTTCAACAAGCAACTTGTACTTAGAATTTTAAAAAAGGTAAATTGTTTTTTTTTTTTGTATCTTATGTGCACCTTTTAAAAATTCCAAACATTACTGATTATTCAAAAAGAGCTTTATCCAATATTGATTTATTTTGTAATAACTGGAAAAATTAGATTGTACAATGCTAGCCAAAGAAGGGTGTCAAAAGTAAATTTATTATAGCCAAGGCTTTTGCATTTAGAATGACTTTCAATTTGACAATTGGGAGATGTTTGACATATTTTAGATTGCAAGTATTATAATTTTCGCCATTTAAAATTACTGTATTTCATATATAAAGTTGTAAATATTAATTTATTAAGCACATAGTCAGCATGTAAGTGCATATGTATTTAAAGCTATAACCTTAATACTATGTGCTTTGGTGTTCAATTTGCCATCAGAGGGACTTCTGCAAATCTTCACACAAGATTGAAGATAAGAGCGGTCGCTCTTATCTTTAAATAGTCATAATCGTGTGTGAAGATTTGCAGAGGTCTCTCTGATAAAAAAAATTGACCATTCAAAGTGCATAGTAATATGGTTATAGCCTTAAATATATGTATTTCATAGGGTAATATTTTGTAATAGGTTTACATGATGTGCTTGCCTCCAAATGTCTCATTTTCCATACAATTTTTATATGTTAGTAATATTAGGTATTTGATATTTAAAGTTATCCCTTTTGTTTCTCTGATAAATTGATAAGGGATTTTTTTTTTATTTCTGACGGTAAAACTTATCATTGAATTATAAATTTGATTAAATACACTGTTTTTTAAACAATTTGTATTTTTTGAGATACGTTTGACTAAATATTTTTTAATAGTGTTTACAGAAATTTTTTCTTACTGCTTACTATGGCATTTAACAGCTTCAAATCATTGACATCAAAAGTAACTATTTTTATTTTTTTAGGCATCTTAAAATTATTACTCTAAGTATTAAAAGTATCTCTTTGAAAACATTTGCAGATTACTAATCCTCAACAATATTGAATATTGATGTTGCCATGTATGTGGCTTTGATTTATTTACTAAATGAAAATTAAAAAGAAAACAATGATATAAATTAATTGTGCTATAGTTGCATTATGATAAAGTTATGTTTTATTAAATTATTTATTTACATTTTTAAAAGGTTTGCAAATTTAGTTCAGCAGTAATTAGAAAAGAAGATTTTGCAGTGGAGAAAAAATGAATTATAAATAAATATAAAGTTGTACTTTTATTATGCTTTGTCTCTCTTTAACATGTAATTGGAAAGAAAAAAGCAAATTGAATAAAGTGTGAAATGTTGAAAAGTGCTGAACAGAAATAAAATGATAATATCAAAGTAACATGTTTCAAATATTTTTATTATATTAGAAAGTCTTTTTATAATAAAACAAAACTGAAGGTATAAGGATAGTTACTTAAAATAACATTTCCAGAATTATTGATATAAGGACAACTACATCTTAAGAGATTTTGATTAATATTCTAAAAAATAATCATGTTGCACAAAAGTTCATGTGATGTTTGAATATCCATTTGCAGATTAAACATTTAAGTATTTTATTAAGTTAGAGTAATCTAAGATATTTCTAAATTTATGATAATTGGTCCTAAAATTTTATTCAGGGCCCATCTTTCTATCCAGCACCAAACAAAATAGTGAAACTCCTGAGGAACCATTCAAACCAGAAAAAAAAACTTTACCTATACCTTAACTTCATTTTGCATCTTTTTCAATCAATTTATAGATTTTAGTATTGCATACTGTAAATTCAAATAATGAATTGGAAATCATTTCATAAAAAATAATTTATTAAATTTTTTAAAAAAGCGGCAATCTGACAAGAATTGTTTTATTTAATTATTTTTTTAAAAATTAAGATTGAAGCAAAAAATATTATTTAATTTTTGATTTGGTAAAAGATTTTTATGAAAATATTTCAATATAGTATTAAAATCTCTGATGGCACAAAATTGGAAACTAAAATTGAATCAGTAAATAGAAATAAAGTTTTAATTAAATTGTTTATCTGGAAAAATTTAATTATACACCTATTGTATTGAAAGTTAATCAAGTGTGCATAAAAATGTGTGTGTGTTAATTCTAATATTTTCATGGATAAGTGATGATTTCACATTATTATTATTTTTGGGATATTCCATGTAGTAAATAGCTAAATAGTTGATGTTTCAGTACAATAACAAGTACCTTCCTCAAAGCATCCTGTTTCTCAAATCATAGCAATGCATGGAGATTTAAAATTATTTTCATCTTTTTGTTTCTCCTCATATTTAAATTCTATTGGTTGAGAAGTTTTAAAATTTATTTTGTCTTCCAATAGCTTCTTCCAAATGTTATTAATCTTTTTTAATTCACATCTTTTAAAATTTATTTTGTCTTCCAATAGCTTCTTCCAAATGTTATTAATCTTCTTTAATTCACACCTTTTATTTATGCTCTTAGGCCTTTAAAAATCTCTATAGCTACTCTTAGCAATCTCAGGTCATATTGTTCATTTTTTTCTAGAATATTTGTTTTATCAAAATTGATATCATGATTAGTTAATTTTATATAAGAATAAATAACTGATGAATTGGATTTTTTTGTGACTGCCAAAATGTGTTTGTCCTTTCTAATATTTATTCTACAATTAGACTGTCCAATATATGTATGTGAACAGACCCTACATGGAATTTCATATACACCATGACACTCCAAAGAAATTTTATCTTTAGGAAGTGGAAATATTTCATTATTTTTTTTAAAAGTAGTGTAAACTGTATGAATAGTATTATTATTTAAAATGTTACCAATTTTATCCGTTACTCCTTTTATATATGTCAAAATTGTCTTAGTTTCTGATGTATCAAAATCTTTTTTTTTCTTTTTATATGTATAAGCCCTATTAATAATGCTGTAATTAAAACCATTGTCAATAAGAATTTTTTTAGTAGCAGAAATATCCTGGAAAAAAATGGCTATCATCAGAAAGTCTCTTAGTTCTATTCAACAATGTCTTTGCCACTGAAAATAGTTGTGCAGGATTGTGAAGAAGAAAAATGTAGATATATCCCAGGGTGTGTTGTTTTTTTATATATACCATGAGATAAAGAACCATTTTCCCTTCTTTCAATTAAAATATCTAAAAAAGGTAATTGGTTATTATTTTCTATTGCCATAGTAAATCTGATATTGTTGTGTAAAGAGTTTAAAAACTAAATAAGTCATCAAGAACATGCTTACCATGAGGCCAAATAACAAAGGTATCATCAACATACCTCAGCCATAATGATGGGTTTTTTAATTGTTGAAATCAAAATTTTATTTTCCAAATCCTTCATAAAAATAGAAGCTAATGCTGATGAAATTAATAAACACATAGCTAGACCTGATGTTTGTTTATACATCTGCCCATCAAAAACAAAAAATGTATTCAATAAGCAATGATCATTACTTATCAAATATATATTTTTTTGTTTTTGGTGGGCAGAAGTATAAACAAACATCAGGTCTAGCTATGTGTTTACTAATTTCACCAGCATTAGCTTCTATTTTTATGAAGAATTTGAAAATAAAATTTTGATTTCAGCAGTTAAAAAAACATCATTATGGCTGAGGTATGTTGATGATACCTTTGTTATTTGGCTTCATGGTAGAAGTTATGGGGAAAAACTGAAAAAAAAACTTTAAGATTTTTTTCAGTTTTTGAAACAAATGTTTTAAAAAAAAATGACCAAAAATTATTCAGTTTAGTGTATATTCTAATACTGTGTTTATAGGTGAAAAAATTGGATACTAAAAAATTAGAATGCTAAAGATATACTTGCTGTCAAATTGTAGTACTGAAAAGTTATTTTAAACAAATTATATGATCATTAAAAAATGAAATAACAAGTAGATAATCTCTCAGAGTCAATCTGAACTTTTTTTATGGCTAGATGATTAGGTTAAATTTGTTTAATATTATTTTAAGAGGGCATAATAAATGAATCCAGATGTTTGATCATTTTAAAAAAAGGCCAGTTATACGATCTCAGAAATGACCATCAACTTAAGGTATTTGTAATATTGACAATAATTATTAGATAAATAATAACAAAGTAATAATGTGATTAATTGTTTGGAAGATCATGTGATTAAACCCTTCTAACATCACATTATGCTGATGCAATATATTAACTCAATAATGACTTTCTCCATACAATATTGCCACCTAGTGCTAATCTTAAATAATAAATGAATACTATAATGTTATTGCATAAATATCCCTATCTAATTTCTACTCATTTCAAATACCCTTTCTAGCTTATGGCTTTTGTTAGTGAAGAACTTTGAATTTGAGAGCTCAACATTGATCCAAAGCTATAAGTTAAACATGAGATTGAAACTTTAAAAAATGCTAAACTCTCTCCATACAGTAGTGCCACTCTATGCCAACCAGAGTAATCAATGGATGCCAGAAGGCGTGTGCATAAAATCTCTATTTAGTGCCTACTCATCCAATATCCCCAGTCTAGTTTCTGACTTGTGGCCTTCATCAGTGTAGAGCATTGGATCTGAGAGCACTGCACCTAGATCTTAGGATCTAATGCAACCCTCCATCAGCCACCTTTTAACTCTATTTAACTACAAAACTATGAGAATGAAATTGAAAACACAATAATATTTTCAATCTAAGCTCAATAGCTTATATAGTCATAATTGTTATAGTCATAACAATTATGTGCTAGTATAAGAGATGGTGATCGTGTGATGCTTAGAGATTGAAACTTTTGAGATAAGTAGGCATTAGATAAGAATTTTGATGCAGAAGTCTTCTAAGTTTCATTGATTATTGTGGCTTGCACTAGGTTGCAATATTGTGCAGAGAATGTTGCTACTGTGTTAAAATCATGTGATGTCAGAACATTCAAATGGCATTCTGAAGATTTAACAGTATTGCTTAGTTAATCTGAATTAAGTCTTTTTAAAACTCATCCATTTTGGTATATTTAAAGATGAATCCATCACTATATCATTTCTCAACAGAGAATTATTCAGTAAAATAATTAAAATTTTCTGCTAAAAAGTTTAATAAAAATACATAAAAAAAAAAGTTTAATGCAATTAATACTTTCAAAGATGTTAAATAAATTGCAAAGTACAAAATTATTTCCAAAGGAGAATTATCACAAAAAATATAACAAATAAGAACAACCACTGAAAAAATGTACATTTTGTCTATACTTGACAAATATTATTAAACAACAGCTAATATTGATGATGTAAATAACTTCTAAATCAATAGCTATGATAATAGATATAGCAATTTCATCTGGCTTATCAATTAGAATGTGAACAAGAGATTAATGTTAGTTATTGCAAACTTGTTAATAATACTGCAGTAAGTTTAAAGAATCAAATGTAGCATTACATTTAGATGTATGTTATGATAATAAATTTGTCATTAAACATAAAGGGTTTTAATATTAATATTGATTACATCAGTTTGCATTGAAGTTCAAGTAAAATTTAGTTTTTATTAAGTTTCAATAGGATATTAATATTCATATTACACTTTTTGTTTTCTTTATTGGTTTACATATTTCTTTTTATATCTAACTCTGTTAATCAATTCAAAAAATTAATAAATTATACCAATAAGCTATTGATTTCATATATTTCAATAATTTTATATTTCAAATTTTGAACTAAGGAATAGTTATTTCAAGATCTGTAGAATGTATTTCACTTGGAAACAATTGTTAAAGTTTAATAGAACTTTTAATAATGATTATTGAACATAATATTTACAATAGATAATACTATCAATAACAGTTTATATTTTTAATTTTTTTTTTTAAAAAGTATACAGTATATATTTCCACTTCAAAAGGTTTTCTTTTTACTTAGAAAAGAAAAGTAACTTTGAAGAAAAAAAAGTTTTGAATAAATAATGCTCTCCATTTATATGTGTTATTGTTAAATTTAATACCAATATATTTCAAACCAATCAAGTGGAGAAAGCCATAATGCAAATATTTAAACTAGGGACTAAAAAATAGTTCTTTAAATATGAATAGAAAAATCATTCAATTGGTCGATATCAATTCAAATAATCTTTTTATATATTGCTCTATAAAAAGACGCTATTGACAATCAATTTTTTTATTAGTTAAAAGTTTACATTTCAATAATTTAATATTGATTATGGTAAAAAATATTAATTTTGGCCTGAGTAATACTTATAACTTAAACTGCTAGTATACCTTTGAACTATCTAAAGAATATATGTATAAATCCAGGATCGGAGTAAAACTTTATTAAAATAATTCTTAGTTTGTAGTTTATTTATTTTATTAACGACAATTTGTCTATTATTCTAAACAGATAGTTGATGCTAAAAGTAATTAATCCAAAGAATTCCACTGGAAAGTACTATCTTTAGAAATATTTTCAAAATATAACCAAACTAGGCTTTTTTAAAAAAAATACAAAGATTAAATATTAAATTGTATTTTGTTCTGAATTTCAGTTTCTATTCTCCTAGGATTTTTTTATAAAGAGGGATCTATCTTTGTTTTATATTTATTATCTGTCCTTTATTTGTTGATTTGTTTAAATTATTTATTACTAATATCTACATTAGGTTACAATAATATACAATAATGTTGATATCTTCTGATCAAATTCATGGCATTTCTA
This sequence comes from Epiperipatus broadwayi, assembly GCA_028023455.1. Taxonomy (NCBI): domain Eukaryota; kingdom Metazoa; phylum Onychophora; class Udeonychophora; order Euonychophora; family Peripatidae; genus Epiperipatus; species Epiperipatus broadwayi. Next base: position 3,912,600 of record JAQFVV010006229.1, on the reverse strand, counting down.
ACTACATGAAAGAAAACTACCATAAACTATTAATCGTGAAAATTTTATAAATATACAGCATGTAATTTATATAATTATTAAATATCCATACCATATTAATAGCAACTAGTAATAGCTATAATTAAGTGCTATTGAAATGACACTGAATTTAAACAATTATATAAGTTGCATTGTGCATATAAAACTTAACAACAGTAAACAATGTCCTAACTACTTTAAAGCAATGATAGACTTGAATTCTCTTAGGCGTAAGATTCATAGGTCTTAGATCCAGTTATGTCACTTCTTGTGTTTAAACATTTTATAACCCTTTAAGCAGCAATAGCAATAATAATAATAATAATCATAATTCTAAAAAAAAAACACGTTCACAAACACAACAATAACTAAATACCTTCACTCTCCCCTAATTTAGTTTTTTTTTTGTTCCATCACATATACATACTTAAACTTGCTTCATTCACTAGCAATATAAACTTATATATATATATGGAATGACTTATAGCAAAGGTAACCCTATGGTCATCAATAAAGTTCTTTCTTTGAAACATAATAATAGGCGGCGCCACCATCTGAAAAGAGAGATAGAGATACCGTTAATAGGTAGTAAGGGAATATATATTTTGTCAGGTCTTTTTTTTTTTGCGGATGATATATTTTTGTGTGCAGAAAGAAGAGAAGATATGGAAGTTATGTTGAGGACATGTGCAAGGGTTGGTAAAGAGATGAGGATTAAATTTAGTGAAGAAAAATCAAATATAATGATGGTTAATACTGGGGAAAGAGAAGATGTAGAATTTTTATTGGGAGATATTAAGTTAAGTGTGGTGAATAGATATAGTTATTTGGGAATTATTTTAAGTAATCAGAAAAATTATTTGGATTAATGGGAGAAAAAATTGATAAATGAAGCAAAGAAAAGAAAGGGATTGATAAAGAAATTAACAGTGTTTTCATATAATAAATATGATGTAGTTAGAATTATATGGAAAGAAGTTGCAGTAGCAGGGTTAACATATGGTAATGATGCATTATATGTTAGTAAAGAAGTGTTAAATTACTTAGAAAAAGTTCAAAGGGAAGAAAGAAGACATGCATTGGATGCAGATGTATAGACAGCAAAAGATGCAATTCAAGGAGAAATGGGATGGTCAAGTTTTCATAGGAGAGATGTAAAAAGTAAAATGAAAATGTTTGGTAGATTGCAGTTTATGGATAATAAAAGAATAGCTACAATAGTATTTAATTGGGTTATGAGTAAAGGGCAGGTAACAAGATGGGTGAGAAAGGTAATGTGGTATGCAAATATTTGGATAAAGAATTTATATCAGTATAGTTGTACAAAAGATGGGATGATTGTGTTAAGAGGTATGTTGAGTGTTGTAGTAGTAAGGAATGGGATAAAAGAATAGATTTATTAATAAAGAATAGGGAGTTAGAGAGATGGAGAAATAGTATGGAGAGTAAAAAGAGTTTAAATTTATATAGAAATAAACAGAATATTAGGTGTGAGTTAATATATGATAATAGTAAGGAAAGTAGTTTATTATTTAAGGCTCAAATGGGGTCTTTAGCTACAAGATAATATACATGTAAATGGAAAAAAACGGGTGATTTATTTTGTAAATGATGTAAGGAAGGAATATAAAATATTAGGCATTTGTTAATTGAATGTAAATGCTTGAAAACAGAAAGGGTACATATAATGAAGTTATGGAAGAATAAATATAAAAAAAGTGATTATACAGAAAGTGAATTATTGGTTTTTATGCTGGGTTTGGAAAAAGATAAAGGGGATTTAGATATAAAGGTTATAGAGTTGACAAAGATTATGTTGTGGAAATGGAATAGAGCAGAATATGAGAAAATTTAGAGTGGTGAATGGAAAATAAAGTGGCTAATAATTGCTGAGATATTCTTGACTTCATTTAAGGAGAAGCCACAATACATCACATCACATGAAGATAAAGTGGCTAACAGGTTTCTTTGGGCATAGTTGTTGAAGATTCCCGACTCTGTTTAAGGAGAAGTCACAGTGCATCACATCACATTACATGTCAAGCACATCATTCTAAGAGGACAGTCTCAAGGAGTTTTATTCGCAAAACAGAAACCTGTTCAAAAAACGTTTAGAACCAAGAGAACAATATTTATAGTTCCAGATAACACATGGGAGTTTACACCAGAAAGAAAAGCATAAAAATTAAACTTATTAGAAATTAAAATTCCAAATTACAACAGCAACATGGCATCAGAAAAAAAAAGATAATGCTCTAAATAGCTCCAAAATCATTAACAACGTATAAAGCACAAAAAATTTAGAAAAAAAAATGCAGATGTTACTAAATTAGAGTACAAATCAAGAAATAAAGAAAATAATCCAACCTTTATGCAGAGTCCAAAATTTAAAAAAATAAATCAAATCGGAGATTAATGCATTAGACCTCAATAGCAGTGATAACCTTGAGCCCCCAGCAGTCACATGGACACAGCAAGAGTTACAAATAATTAACACAGATTTTAACAGCACAATCCCAATAAAACTTTTTAATTCTTTTAAAAATTTATCTCACAAAAATCGGTAGTAATAGCCACAACAGACAAAAGTTTAAACTTATATAAATTCCTAAGAAAATTATTGTATGAGGAAATAACACAAAACGGAATATGGGAATCGATATTAAGTATCGGAGAGCATCCCAACTCAAGATACTTAGCACTAGAATTTTTAAATAATCATCAAAAAACTACATTTTAAAACCTAATAAAAACTCTAAAAAATTATGCCCTAATAGCTGTTGATGACAATGCCCAGAATTACATCACTGGAATTATCAGAAATACATACTTTGTATATAACATCAAGATTTCCAAGGTATAATGCAACAATATGGGAAAACAATCTACTTGAAACTGATATATCTAAGTGACATGCCCACACCAGTTTACAGCAATAGCTTCCACTTTAAAATCAAATTGAATCACAATGTAACACCAGACAGTATACCAACACAGATAATTGATCAAGACACTATATTAAATATATATATATATATATATATATATATATATATATATATATATATATATATATATATATATATATATATATATATATATTTATATAAATATAAAAAAAAGGAAAGAAGCCCCAATGCTTTTCATGTGGGAAACGTGAACATCTAAAAATAAACTGTGAGGAATGTATTAAACATTGAGAACCATGTAAATACAAATTACCAGGAAACAACAAAAAGTACAAAACAGACCATGAAAACCTCTCAGCATACAGAAAGTTTCAATTGGAAAACAAAAAATCATCACCCACAAAAGAATGATATAGGCAAAGATATAACAATTAGAGAACAACTTCCAGATTCACACATTAAAAAAATAAAAAGTCATCAGCCAGACCAAATCACTAACAAAGTCAGTGATAAGAAAGAAGTCAAAGAAACAAAAGACTCTAATAATGACAATATCAAACAATATGCAAACCTAACCAGCAAAAACAATAGAAATTGAAAGCAAAACCTTAACCAACCTGCCACAAACAATACAAACAAGTTTGCTTTAAACAATACAAGGAAAAACAGACTTAAAAAAAGAACAGGAAGTCCACCAAAAAAGATAAACATTCCAAAAAAGTCAAAAACAGAAATCTTAACTCAGACAACCACAAACAAGTGTTCCAATCAAATGATGCTCCTGATGTAGAAGTGGAGCTAGATTGTGAGAATGCACAAGAACAATTAAAAACAGTCAATCAAGATGTAGATACAAGCACAAATACTTTGAGCAATACTAGTGAAATCATAAATCAAGATGACTGAAATAAAAGATTTAAGCTCATCATTAAAAAACCAGGAAAAGAAGTCCAGAATTATCTACATCATGAGAAAGAAAATTATTAAATTCCTTGCCCACACATTCATATATACATCTGAAAACTATGCAAAAAATGCCAACATACCCAACAATATGGGTTATTCAAACAGTAGACAAGCTTTATAGACATTAAGTGGTTCAAATAAATAAATGAATAACATGTGGATTAAACCTATAGATAATGATCGGAAAAACATCTATAGAGATCATATGAATTTAAATCAGGTAACAATGAATTGATTGGACAATAAGATCAAAATCGTAAAAATAATAAAACAAAATGTGGACTAGGATTTGAACCCACAAAAAACCATTGATCAATATATAAATGAACATGCAAACATAATTATAATCAATGTAATATATTTCAGTATTGAAACTGATTGCTTTGACATATGTAGGCTCTTACATGAAACTATGTATCAAAAAATCTAGATGCTGCCATGTAAAAAAAAAAAAAAACAAAGAATGTACAAAATGTAACTTCAATGTAAAAATTGTCTTGACTTAATAAAGTGCCTTTTTGAATAATAATAATAATAATAATAATAAATACAATGATGATAATAATAATAAATACAATGATGATAATAATAATGATGATGATGATGATAATAGTAGTAGTAGTAGTAGTAATAATAATAATGATGATGATGATGATGATGATGATGATGATGATGATGATAATAATAATAATAATAATAATAATAATAATAATAATAATAATAATAATAATAATAATAATAATAATAATAATAATAATAATAATAATAATAATAATAATAATAATAATAATAATAATAATAATAATAATAATAATAATAATAATAATAATAATAATAATAATAATAATAATAATAATAATAATAATAATAATAATAATAATAATAATAATAATAATAGGCATGCACCAGCTGGCTTGGTAATCATAGAAATTGGTAGGATATATTATCTATTTTCAGTAATAATTGAACAAAATTTTCTTATTTAAAATAAACTGCATTGAATCTAAGCAACCCATTATTCAGTAAATATAGGTTTCTAAACTTAAGAAAACAACTCTGACAAGAAATTTGTGTGCAAATGGTTTTACTTTTTTAACTCCAATATGATGATTTCTTTGAATGCAGCAAGCAATACTTACACTGATGCAGTCAAAGCATCCATTCAAAAAGGAGACACTCATCAGAATGTGGAAAAAAATGAAACTCCAGTCTCAAGATTTTGTTGTTCCACAATGAATGATTTCATAAAACTAGATATGATTTCAGAATCTGATCTATTACCAGTTAAAACAACAGAAGAAATCTGGACTAATGAAAGTCTAACAAAAATATCTGAATGCTTTAATATGACCATCCATGGGATTTATTTATGTCTTTTAAATGTTTCTTTACTGATTGGTCTGTTATTCTCACAATTCCAGATATAAATTGTTCGCTGTATAGATTTTCTAAAGATTTGCTATATGAAGAAATAAGTACAAATAATTTATGGGATTCTATATTGTGCATTGCAGATCATTCAAATCCTTACTACCTCATTACTGAATTCTATAGTGGGGAACAAAAAGATAAATTTGTTAAAACAATTAAAACATTAGGAAAATATGCTTTAGTAAAAGTTAACCAATATAGACAAAACTTTATCACCGGCATAATTAAAAATACATATTTAAACTATACAATCAATGACTTCAATAAAGTAAACTGTTTGGAGTTTTTGTTGCCTTTCAACCTATATATCTACAAAGAACTCCTATACCCACCTATAGCAACAGTTATTTATTTAACATTAGACTAAATCAAAACATAAACCCAAATGATATTCCCACTCGTATAACCGATCATGAAACAATGCTACTTTTAATAATTCATGGACTTAAACCACAATGTTTTCACTGCAAACAATGAGGGCATATTATAAACACATGTCCAAAACATAAATATAAACATTGTGATATGAGAGCAACCTCAAGTCATCAATGTGGAAAGACACCAGTAATTAACACAGAATTCACTCCACAAACGACAAGTGAATCAACTGTAATATGTAATCAAAATAATCCAATTAATGACTATGTAACAGAAGGTGAAAACATCTCTGGAGGGCATTCAATAAATGATGAAAGTGAATCAGTTTTACAAGAAAATTGATCAATGAATTACAAAGATAAATCAGCATTATAAGAAAATAGCTCACCTCAGCAAAAAATACTAAAAAGTGATTGCCAAAATCACAAAAAATCCACAACATCCCTCATCAAAACTTTGCAAGATATTATAGACTACCTAGTGTCTTTCCTGCCCCTATAGACTTGAAAATAAATGTCACTGCCAAGTGAAAACCAGGCAGACCACAAAGCAAACAGTAGAAAAATGTGGTGGTGTCTACTGAACTCAGTGAAGATGATATGCCCCAGACCTTAGATTATAAAAAAATAAGAAAAGAAATGAGTTCAACAGATATCACATGATCACCATCTCATGCTAGCACATAATTGTTAGTAAACAGACAAAAACTCTCCATATAGTAGTGCCACCTTGTGCTATCCAGAGTAATCAATGGATGCCAGATGGCTTGTGCATAAAATCCCTATCTAGTGCCTAGTCATCCATTGTTTGCAAAAATAATACCAAGGTCTTTCTGAATTTCAACAAATTTTATATTATGATCTTCAATATAATAAGGACAAATTATCATTTCAGATTTTTTGGAATAAAAAACTGTTGAATATTTAGCCATATTAATATCCATTTTATTATCTCTCCACCATTTCACAAAATTATTAATATCTTTTTGTAATAGTATGCAATCATTAATTGATTTGATATTCCTAAAATATTTACAATCACCTGCATAGCATAAAATATGTGAAAATTCCAAACTCTCTCCGAAATCATCAATATAAATGTTAAACAATAATGGTGCAAGGATATTGCCCTGAGGTGCTCCTATATTACAATAATATGGATTAGAATAATTATTCTTAAACTTTATATAAGCCATTCTTTTCCTAATAAAAAATTCAAACCATGAAGCAAATTGTAGAAAAAAACTAACTTGTACATTTTGTAAAGCAACTTGGAAGGATCCACTTTATCAAATGCCTTGAATAAATCAAAATAAATAACATCTAAATGACATTGATTCTCAAAGGCATTAGCAATGTGATCAATTATTGTTAAAAGACTAGTTTCAGTTGATCTACCAGGCAAAACACCATGTTGCACATAAACCAAAATCTTATTTATGTCATTAACAATTTTCTTATAAATACATCTTTCAAATATGCATGCAACTATATGAAACATAGAAATTGCTCTATAATTATTAACATTATCTTTTGAACCATTTTTAAAAGTAGGTATAGCTTTGGAAAGCTTAAGAGAGTTAGGAAAAATACAATTTTTAATAGAACAATTAAGAATATAACATAAAGGAGCAGCAATATATTCTGCAAAACCTTTATAAATGAAAAAAAGTATATTGTCATAACCTATACTTGAATGTGTTTTGAGTTCTTTGACAGATGATATAATATCACTATTGTTGAAACAATCAATAGAAATGCTATCATTAAAACATTCATTAGTCAAATTAAACCCAGACGATTGAGAATTTCCAAATAATTCAGAAAAGAGAATTGAAAAATTATCAGCACTTAAAGATGCATTATAATCCATTTGAGACTTTCTTTTGGTAACATCAGAACTTTTAAAGACCAAAATTCTTTAGGATTTTCTGACAAATTGAGCTCCATATTTTTAATATAGTTTTGATAATCAATTATCTGAATAGCTTTAACCGATCTTCTATAATTAACAAAATTATTGTAAAAAATTATAATTTGCATTTTAATGTATTGCTTATGATGATATAATTTTCTTCTAATAATTTTTTTAAATTTATCTGAGAACCAAAAAGGAAAATAATAATTGTGAGAGTTATGTTTTTTTTTGGTATATAAAAATCAATCAGATCATTAAGTACTTGATTTAAAAAGTCTATATTATAATTAACATCTGTTGAGGAATATAATGGGCTCCAATCTAGTGCAAGCTCTAGTAATCAATAGATATAAGTTGATTGTGCATGTAAATCCCTACTTAGTGTCTTCTCATCCAATAATCCCAAAATAATATCTGACCAATGGCTTTCATCAGTGGGCAGCCTTGCATTTGGGAGCTGGGCACCTGAAAGAGTGGATTAAATTCAAAAATTCAGGTGCATTGCTCCACATCTGAATCCTCTCACTGATGAAGACCATGGCTAAAAACTAGTTTAATGTTACCAGATAAGAAGGTACTGGATAGGAATTGAAGGTCAAAACCTGACAGCATCTTTTAATTGCTGGAATTTGAACTACTATATAGAAAAGTTCCTAGCCTACTGTTTTCTCAATTTATTTCTATAAAAAGTGAAGGGATTCAAGATGAGTTAATGATGAATTATAAATATCATATTTAAAAAGCAAGTTTCATAATATAAAATTATTTCACGTATTAATATAATTATTGTTTATTTGGCAATTTTTTGTTATTGACTATCACTTCACTTCATATGTATATATAGAGTGATATATTATTCGATTTATTTTTTTAAATTCTTCTATCATTTAAAACATTTACTTATAAGAATATAGGAGAAGGAAATCCATTTAGTATTAATGTAATAGCTATAAATTTAAAAGGAAAAGCTATCTCGGACACTTTGATAACATTCATAAATCATGTTCAAATTAATGCTGACAGGATATATTGAAGAAAAATGAAATAAAAACAAAAAAGATTTAGATAAATAATATATTGAGAGATAATTTTACTATTAGTGTTTTTTAAAAAATTTAATACAAATGCTATAATTTTTAATTACTTTATAAAGAAATAAAGAAATTAAAACGGTTGCTTGCTATAATAATATAAAGTATTATTGCAAAAACGTACCGATATATACTGGAAAGTAAAAAAGAATATAAGTATGTTAACATCAATTATTATGAAGGAAAACAACATACATTGTTTTGCTTTTTATGTTAGATTAGTTATTTGGTTGTAAGGTTTAAATTTTATTTAGTAAAACTATCTACAGCCAGGTTTTTATGATTAGGTTTTGGCTTTAATTTTGTTTGTTAATGTCTTGAGAATAAACTGTAATGGAGATTTTCCTTTCAGTAGATTGTTCTCAATTAAAAATCACTCGCTAGAGGTCAAAGTTCAGTAGAATGAGAGGATTATAAACTGCTTAAAGGAAAATTGATAGTTCCAAAATGCTGTATTGATTAGAAGAATTGCCACAGGTGACTTCCAAATAATACATGGAAATCGCAAACATTATAGTGTAAATATCATATTAAATATAACTTAATAGAATATTAATAGATATAAAGTAAAAAAAAAAACTTGAAACAAAAGTTTTTTAAAAATAAAAATACGACTATATATTCATAAACAATATTTTCAATAACTGTGTGGTTTTTTCATCTTCTTTATAATAATCAATTATATATATATATATATTTAATGCACAATTTTTTAAATGCTCTATCAAATAATATTATATTTATTTTAATAATTATTTTGAATGAATCTGCTTTTACATCTTATTTAGATTGAATTTCGTGACACTTAATATCATTTGCCTTATCTGCATTTTTTATAACAGCTGGAATAAGCAAATGAAGGTGATTAATTTTTGGTTTGTAGAGCAAATTTGAGAATATATGTGAACACTGATATAAACAGTATCTAGTGTTTAGTTTTACTGAATGTTTTATATATATAGAGAGAGAGGGATTTAAACTTAGAATTTTTTAGTCTCTTGTTAGCATTATTTTAATTATCGTATTTTTTTCACAATAATATTAAATTAGCCATATCGAATGAAGATGCACTAATACACAATTTAAATTGAATGTTCCCTTTATTCAATAACATTTGTCAGACTCACCTGGTCTTATCAAAAGTGAGAAAAGCAAATAAAAGTGATTCAGTAAAAAAACAGTGCATTACTGGAAATAATATTTGGAATGTTCTTTATTCCAATGATTAAATATATACAATTAAATATAAATCAACTTCAAATATCTTATTGTAGAAACAAAGATCTTTCCAGTACATATCTAAAAAGATTAATAACTAAATAGTTATCTGAAAATGTTAAGCTTGTTATGCAATTTTCTTTTATTGATCAATCCATTTAGCATGCACATCATAAGAGAGAATCTACAATTTATGTGACATAAACAGTCACACATCCCTCATGTACATGCATTTTGTTCTCAAAAAATCAAATCATTGTATTAATTAAAAACTATAAGTTATTTGAAAAGAAAGACCATATCATTTTCCTTAGATTCAAATGAAGACTATCAATTCATTATTCTGGTTGCCTTATATTTATGATTATTAAAAATAAACATATAATGATAATCACTATAATGCCAAGAACATATTAAAGTAATACTAGATATTGCCCTCTTTAGTTTTTCTTAAGACATCAGACAGAAGTCAGAACTCTTTTTTAATTAGTAAAAAAACAATTTAGATCTATTATTATCATTTTACACTACAACAATTTATTCTAATCTTGAGTAATTAGCAGGCACCAGTTAGATTGGTTTTTGAATTTCATCTTCATCAGTGAAATCATAAAGAGTAAAGAATAAAAGATGTCTACTAGATGCATAAGTACTTCATTTATATCTGATATCCATTGATTATTCAATGATACTGTGAATACTTTTAGAGTGAATGAAGATAACTGTATTTGGAAACATTTGATTAAGTGTATGGGAAATCATGTGCTGTTCTACAGGTGTTAAACCCTATTTATCAATCTATTGATTAAATATACTACACAATGCACATAAATATTATAACCATTCTAACATTACTCACACTATTTCTTAGAAAGAATGCTTAATTAATATCCATTCTTATTTGTTTTTTTTTAAGTTTGTAAAGTCAGGCTTCAGAGCACATGGAATATGACTTTACAAACAAACAAAAAAAGACTGGTCATAGTGAGTCAGAATTGATAATGCATGAACTTTTTGTTGTCTTGGAATTAGAATTTATACTGTATATTTTGAATGAAATAATTAACTATTTTACTATATAAAAATATATTCACAGGTTAATATTATTTAAACTAATTTTAACTATGACTTTTATTTAAATAGTTAAATTATTGTAAAAATATATTAAAAATTATCTTCATAATACAGATTCGTTATCACAATTTAAACTTAAAAAAAAAAAAATATTGATATTTTTTTAAATAACATTCTTCTTTTTCTTAGTGGACATAATTTTTAATGTTTTTCAGAGTTGTCTAAAAACGTTCTTTCTAATTTCACTTTAAAATCCGTTAACATTATGATCATTAAAAGAAATTTAAAAAATTAGAAAAGAAAGAACAGTTGAATAGTTGTGGGGTGGAGTGGATTGAAACTGTCCATTAAAGTATGAAGATTGGCTACCTTAATATAAGCTGAGCATTGGTTGTATATATGTGTGGAGATGATAATCTGGACTAACGGATGAATGCTGGTTTAGCATGAAATACATATATTACTGATTATTTATAATTTTAACATGTGTGTGATCAAGTGTGTCAGCAATATGAGATTGTGTGGATAGTTGAAGGTCTTGTGAAAGTCTGAGTTCAAACCTCCTCCTACATATTACATATTGGAGTGCAGGTATGAAAAAGCCTGTACTGTAGAAAAATTCATATATTAAAATATAGTACTGTAAGGTCTGTCCATCCCTCATATGTGCATGTAAATGGATTATATCGTGTACATGAGGGATCAGAGTGACTTATGGTCAACATGGGTAGAATGAGAAGGTTGACACCAAGGTGGGCTTTGAACATTTCATCATCATATTTTTAATGAAATGGACAGCTAAAAAGTTATGGGGTGGAGTGGATTGAAGCCTTACTATTAAAGTATGAAGATTGGCTGTCTTAATATAAGCTGAGCATTGATTGTATATATTTGTGGAGGTGATAATCTGGACCAACTGATGAGTGGTGGCTTAACACAAAATACGTTTATTGGTGATTATTTATCTTTTCAACATGTGTGTGATCAAGTGTGTCAGCAATATGTGACAGTGTGGATAGTTGAAGATTGTGTGAAAGTCTGGATGCAAACCCCTATATATTGTATATTGGAGTGCAGATATGAAAAAGCTTGTACTGTAGAAAAATTTATATATTAATTGCTTTATTAAAATTCTATAAGTATTTATAATATTTAACTTTTAATGAAAATAACAATCCTCTATTCTCTATTATTTAATATAGAAATAAGGAAGAAATTCAAGATTTGAATATTTTTGTTCCAATTACCAGCTGAATAAGTAAAAAATGTGAAGAAAAACTATTATGCTGAACTTATTTATTTCTAGGAATTTAAATGTTACAAGGTACCTCAAAAAACTAACGACTTGATTTGTTTGTTTTTTCAAATAGTAATATTGTTATCACTGGTATATCAGAACTTTTTATCATATATATATATATATATATATATTATAATCAACTGATTCCCAATTATCAATCATCAGCAAAATTGTTGCACACTATGAACTGTTGCCTTCCGGCCTTATTTGCTACATCATTTGCATAATACCCTTAAATAATAAAACATCTTCATATCTGTATCTCAGGGTTCTAATTTTGATGTATCCAAATCAAGGCTCACTTAAGTTAGGCAAGAGGGTTTATTTTATTGCCACTCAGTGTGCTAAGGCACCATCATAACTATGAGGCATTATAACTAATAGTCTGGCTTGAATCCTTTATCTGGTTGTGATATTAAAATGATTTACATAATAAACAATACCACATTAAAAGTTCATTAATTGATTTGACAACTAGCATATTATACTTTCTATTGATTGAATTATGCATAAAGCACAGTGCTTAAACAATGTTACAGGTATTTGATTATAACTGGAAATGTTAATCACTCATTAAATAATTTAAATAATCCTATTTATCAAATCCCAAAGAGTACATGATAATCAGCATTTATGATTGTAATGATGGATTGATAATGAAATTGAAATATGTAATCAATAACATTTCCATCATACTGTAATGGCTAGAAATTAACTGAATTGGTGATTAGTGATTTAAAATAATCATGAATGCAAAAGCAATAACTAGCATACTACAATGACTACACTAACATTTATTTACACTAATATTTACATTTTATTTATAGATGGTACATACAACAATTTTTTTTTTTAATATTAAAACAAAATACAATATTAAATATCCACAACAAAATTCGGGTACTTGTCAAGATACCCCAAAATAATATCATAAGTGAGCATTATTGGTGTTCATAAAAAGAAACTATAAAAAATGATAATAAGTTTGATAATATAATACATTGTTATGGAAATTATTCCATTTTAAGAATCAGCAAAATTAACATACCAATTAATTGCAATTACATAATTTCCATAGGTTCATGATATTCATATCTGATTCCCATGTTTATGGATTCTCCTATCTATCCATAAAATATTTATTTATGTTGTTTAAATTTATTATTTTAATAAAGCATAAAACAAACAGCTCCAAAACTTTGAGTCTATTAGAGTGAATGGATTGCACTATTGGTTTCAACAATTTTCTTAGTGCATTACTTTAACTTAGATTAAATTTGAGGTTAGCTGAATTACAAATATTCATTCAATCTGTAAGAAATACCTTGCATACACTCTCGTGACAACAACTTATCACCCGATGTATGGGTAACATTATCAACATGGACATTAAAGAATCAAGTCTGCATTGACAATAATATTAATAGTCTAGGATCATATCTGAATATACTTGAATTAAATATCCAGGTGTTTATCAGCACTTATATGGATACAAGAAAATACATAATAAGTAATCAACAACGTTTTTAATATATCATATCATCCAAGCATATTCATTAAGATCATGACCATCATATAAGATATTGTATTGAATACCTCCATGACACTGCAAAATACTATTGACTTCCTAATACAATAATCCTAGTATAAAATGAAAAACCAGGTTTATCCAATGGATTGGTGGTCGAGAGGTCAGCGCGACTTTCTTGCACTTGCAGGCAGTTGCTCGGGTTGTGGGTTCATGTCCCGGCCGATGCTATGACACTTTAAAAAAAAAAAAATCACAAACTATAAAATAATCACCTCCACCCATCATCAACCATGAAAACTTAGCCTTATTTAGTACTCATTCTCACAGATTCACTAAAGTGTTATTCATAATGATAACAATCAGTTATAAATATATTTTACCATGTACACAATGAATTTAGTGGAATCTTACCAGCTATCATCAATCTGTAAATTGTTTATATTCAAATAGTAAAATACATATAAAATACAACAATTTTAGGTTCACATTATTAAAATCCTTTTCCCTTTAAACTCAATATTGGTTAAATGTACTGTTGAAATATTCTGAATTTATGATATAAAATTAATTAACTAATATATATATATATATATATAATAACAGATGGCGTTCTACCAAAAACACCATCAACTGTTATCATAAATACAAGCGTTAGCAAGTTTTTTAACTTGTGTTTTTTTGTTTTTCATAAATGTACCTTTGAGGTCTTTCTTGCAATGATGTATATTGCAGAGGCTTCTACTATGTGGTGATGCTGAACTGAGATCAGACCCATGTAGCTATCTGGCTTGCTATGCTGAGTTTGAAGACATTAACGTGTCTAAAAGATTCACGCTTGCAAGCTGAATAGAAACTGTTTCATAAATGCTCAGAGTTTGTGTTTAGATCTAGTTTCTTATTCCTGTCTTTCACTGACATAGCAAATAGCTTGAAATCTGATCTGAAAGTGGAATTAAAGTTAGAGATAGTGAATACTCGCTCTGATGTTTATGTAAACAGAAAACTATGCTTGACGGTGTTTTTGGTAGAACACCATCTGTTATCATAAATACAAGCGTTAGCAAGTTTTTTAACTTGTGTTTTTTTGTTTTTATATATATATATATAAGGCTGTTTAACAAATTTTAGAATAAATGATAATAAGTTTTATCACCACAATATTAAAGTTCAATATTACAATTATAAAATCATTTAATATCTTTGAAAACAATAATGATGAATTTAAACATCAATGACTAACATTTATCCCCATTTTAAGATTAAATATTAACATTACCTCATTTTCATTTTAATTAGCAACCCATAATTTATGTAGTATACAATATAACACAAACGTATGTATAACTATTAAATATAAAACATACAAAAAATATATATAAAATAAACCAACACACCTTCTTTAACTTCACATCATCTTGTGCAAAATACCTAAAATAATACTCAATGCTTAAAATACATTTGACGTTTATAGTGCAAATCTTATTAAGTTCTTGCTTTCCATTTCTATATTCTCATTGCTTTATAAATATTCCTGGAAAAAGCTTAGATATCCACATATCTTTTGTTAATCATCCTTAATTTATGAAGTATAAACCTCACCAAATATTTCATATCTGCAAATAACTCCTAATATAATTATAAAGTTGTAGAATCTTCTGGAAAATAAATTTATCATTCTTAGTTTCTTTATCATCCAATACATCACCATTTTAAATAAAGATTTACTCCATAATAATACAATAAGTAATTTCAGATCAATTCTTTATCTTTGATCAAACATATAATTTGACATTTCCAATAATCAATGGCTTTCTCAAATAAATTATAAATGTTGTTAATATATCCACATAAACTTTAAGGATGAACCTAATAATTTAATGGATAATTTTATCTTAGTATCAAGAATATCCAAAGTATGATATATAATTTCATAATTCCACTCACAACTGAAAATTTAGGATTAATTCCAAACATCATTAATATATCTAGGACACAAAAAAAATGAAACGATTTTATCAAGCAATAAAGATGTTTGAAGCACAATATATAATTTAGAGACTTTACCAACAGCAATAAATTTATGCTTAAATTCAAACATTGTTTATATCCCGAATATTTTTGACAATTTTATTAACTAAAAGAAATCATTTCATCCAAGCAGCACGAAGATCCGAAGCATGATGCAGATTAATATGAAAGAATATTATTGAATTAGTAATATTCCTTTTGAACTTAACAACATTTTAAATTAAACTAGAACTTTAATTTACATATTCCATTTTCTTTTCCTTTACACTATTTTGCTTAGTATTATTGAATGCTGCAATGCATTCTATAATTATGATTAATATTGTTTCCCCCAGTCATAAATTGTGGCACTATTGTATAGAAAAATTTGCTTCTGCTTTTACAGGTTGTGTAAGCATGATAAAAAATTGCCATGAAATGTTTTAATGGTATTAAAAGCAGTTGGGATGCTTTATTTCTTGGATTTTGTAATAAGTCAAAACACCAAAAGTGACAGAATCAGACTGGAATCCATGAATCATGAACTCCAGAATTTGTCACTATACTGTAGCACAAAATCATATGATATTGCAAATCAAATGACTTAATTGTTTAGGAGCTCATATGAAGTTTGAATACTAAATAACTGAGTGGAGCTGTGAATTTTGAGCTTCGGAGTCTGCTACTATGTCACTGCACCAAACCATATAGACAGTATCTTTGAATGCAAGAAGAAAGCGATGACTTAACTGTGTAATAAAAATTCATTTTTTAAATGAATTTCTAATAATTTTTACATTTTTAATTAGACAAGCAATACTAAAAAAAATTATGATTAATAAGTCTCAAGTCACAGAGATGTTCAACTATTGGAGTAACAAAGTAAGCTTTTATTCGGAATACTTTAGCTTATGAATCCACACTCTACCACTATAGAATTTTCAGTGGTGTGGTAATGAATTCCAGAATTAAAAAACCATGAATGCACACTCAATCTTTCATTTCCAATATTTGAATATCAAATGAACTAGGACTGATTAATAAAAAAAAAATATCTATAATTTTGTCACAGTATTACCAACAAATTCTAATATTAAATAAGTACTCTTTTTCTTTTATTCTTAAAAATGTATTTGCCTGCATTTTCTTAAAGATAACTTACAGGTTATCATCTTCCATATTGTCTTTCCACTTCTTCTCTACAAACATCTATTATAAACTTTTTTTTTTCATGATGATCCAGCAAAGTGGATTGTTTTAACATTCCTAATTAAAATAACTCTTTACCAAAGTTGTAATAAGTAACATTTTAGTATCCATTTAAAACTACCCAAGCTATTCCCTATCAGTTTTTCCCCAGAACTTTTTTATCTTATATTTTTTAAGTTTTTCAATAAATCATTAAAACTAATCTAGCCTCAAATTCATTTCATTTTTTTTTATATATTCTTTGCCACTTGCCATATTTGTTTATTTTAAAATCGAAAGTCTAATTAGCACAACTACAAGTCAATTTTATCAAAACTTGTGGTTTATTTTTTCCTTTTTAAGTCGAAGGACTAATTTTGTAAAAATATATTCTTAAGTAGTAAATTCCAGCTATTTTAATTTATTTATATTGATGTTCTTAATACTGATTGATCTAAATAAACATAATTATCTGGTCCTACAATTTTATTTCTATAAAGTGCTAAAGAAAACTTGCGTTGTTAGCCGAGAGGTATCGCAGCCGCCATGCAAGCAAGTAGTTGGTTGCAGACGGTTGTGGGTTCGCGTCCCGGCAGATGCTATGACACATGGAAAAAAAAAGAAAACAGATTTCATTTGTTAACATTCAAAGAGCAAGCATACTTCACAAATTCTTGATTATAAATTATCAGCAGCAAATGTTGCAAAAATAAAAACATTACCCCTAAATAAAAATATAAAAAAACGATGCAATTGCTATATAAATTGAAACCTAAAGGTCATTAAAATTAATTTTGGAAATGTATTCATATTGGCATATATATATAGTGACGTACTCATGTTAAGGTTGTATAATTAATAAATATGTTGGTGAATTTGAGATAAATGGAGAGTAAATGGTACTTTATTTGTTACATCTAAAAATTAAATGATTTTTATTAAGTTATGTGAATGGTAACAATGTTTTGTTAAGATTCAAAAAAAAGAAAATCACATGTTCACAAGCCAGTGTTGAAAAAAGGCTGTGTTTTATGTTACTATAACTACAAAAACAAATTCAGCAAAAAAAAAAAAACACACATACGTTCTTTTGCTTAACATTTTGTGTTTCATCCTATCTTACTTTTACAAATTAGTTCTAAACTTATAATAAAAAAATATATACTAGATTTCTGCTAGCACTTAATAAATTTATATATTTAGTAAAGAAATATATACTGTGAGTAGAAAATTTATTTAAGTGGAAATGAACACAGACTTTCCATCATTTGATATCTTTATGATTCAGCTTTCATTAATAATAAATGCTATGCTTAACTGCCATGAAACTATGAAACTATCAAAATTTACCATGGATTGTAATATCAGCAAAGGAATAGTTGAATATCATCTAAAAAGATAAAAATGTTTATAAAAACTTATATTTGTATTTTGTTATCATTAATGTGTCAAGGAAAATATTGTGGGATAGTGGAATCTAAGCTGAAATTATATATAAGCTAAACTTGGCAACAGATGCTAAAAGAAAAGTTTATTTTAAATTATTTACATGAAGTCAGTTTCCTTTATTAATAATGATTAAGAGTATAGTAGTAGCATAAATATAAAATATTTATCAAAGGCATTTTTATTAACAACATTAATTATAAGACAATTTTATTTTATCATTCATTATACGCTTAAATATTAGATTTACATAATTAATACTTATATTAATTGTTAATGAATTAATTTTTTTTTAGAAATAATTTGTAATTAACTCTTTATGATTGTATGCATTAATAATTTTAATCATAGAATATTTTTATTAATTGCAATCCAGCAGGGATAAATTATAAAGATATATTATGTGATATTAGACAGTAGTTGGTAAAATTATTACTATATTCCTTGTTAAAAAAAGCAAAACTCTCCATAAAGTAGTGCCACTCAGTGTTAACCAGAGTAATCAGTGGATGCCATAACAGTTATGTGCTTGCTTAAGAAATGGTGATCATGTGATATATTCTTTGTCATAGCCATTTCAATGAGTTAATGTCTACTTTGATAAATATCATTATTATTATTAACCTAAGTACTTTGATTTTCCTGTTGCATAGTCATTACAAAAGTAATTTATTACACAATTTATTTACAATTAAAATAAGCAAATGTTTTTCCATACTATAGCTCATTAGCAAAAAGAATATTACTTATTCAACCTTAACTTCTTTGATAAACAGATGTAGCTATTATACATTTGACACCTTATAAATTCATGAGTCCATTTTAGATATAAATTCAAACTATCATAAAACTACATTATGGATTAATTCACTAATTTGTTTATTTAGTCATTTTAGTTCCCTAAGTATAACCTTTATTGATTATGTGGCCTAGCTTTCTCAAATGTGGGTTTTTATAGATCAGGCAGCTTTTCAGCCATTATTTGATTAATAGACCATTACATTTTTGGCTCATTGAATAAAGAAATATGGCTATTTATGAGATAAGGTTGCTTCATTACCATTGTTTTCATATGGTTTAGAATAGTTTCCATTACAATTTTTGGTGCCAACCATGGGGCCATTATTGATAACCCATGAGAGATTTGGAGTTGCAAATTGATAAATAGATAAGGTCAAAATATTGCTTAATAATCACAGTTAATAGGAGTTATTTTGGGGTATACTAATATTAGATTAAATTGATTAATGTCTCAGTAGAAATAATTTGTAGTTGTGCTTTGTTAAAGATTTTAATTTAGAGTGGGTTGTCAACTTGTTTTCGGAAGAATGTATACAGCAATAGTTGAGTTAAGAAATGACAGAGCTGTGAAGTATGTTATAATTAAAATGTTTTGTAAATATGCCAAAAGGGAGCATATGAAGACAAAGTATTCATTGATAATGTCTGGACTTGCCATATAATAATAAAAATATGTTTATGACTTTAAAAAACACCAAATATATGTTATATATTGAAGTGATCAATGTGTATGCACACACAGAGCTTCATGATATTTGTTTAAAAATAATATATATCTAGATTTGATAGATCAAATAGCTAATTTTTTTATTTTTTTTGTTAGAAAATAATACACAATGCATGTGTGTGGGTTATTGAATGAGAAACCTCATGTATATACATTGTTTTATTGAAATACATTGTTTTAGTTATATATTTGAAAATGAAAATATATATTTCCTTTGACTTTGTGTTTTTCCTAAAGAAATATATAGAAAAATAGGTTGACTCATTCTTTCTTTGCAAATAACATTTTTATAATTCTATTTTTTGAAACATTTGGAAAAATATAGAAGGAAACACTAATTATTTCTCATATTTAAAGGCAGTTAAAATTTTCATACCTTCATTTAATCTTGATAGGATTTTGCTAACTAGAAAAAATTAAAAATTAGTCAACCAGTCTATTTTTATTTCTAACAAAGGTTGAATCTGAAGGTAGTTACAATATCTGTGTTAAAAAGAAAAATAAGAGTAAACAAAGACTAGACTACTTTTTGGTTGTGCTGAGTAAAGTTTTGTTTAAAGTTACATGCTTATAAATACTGAGGTTATTTTTTTAGTCAGGGCAGTAAAAGTCAAAGTGAAAGTAAAAGCAAAAAGGCAGTAAGAAATAAAAGTGAAAGTCAAAGTCACTCTCTCTAATAGACGTTGATTGTAAGCTGATGTCAGTTAATCATCATGACCTCTGAGTAGACAAATTTTGTCCTTCCCTCGGGGAAATCTCCAAGATTGCATCTATGAAAAACAGAAATCTATTTATTCCTTCTTGCTACCACTAAGAAAATGGAGAACCAACTTCAAATCCAGCCTGTCTTATGTCCAGTAAAGCCAAGGTTGGTCCTGAAATAAGTGTGAACCAGTGAAAAAACTGTTGCCACATCAAAGTGACATCAAGTATTGCAAGTATGAATTTTTAATCCTTCAAGATAAAATAATTAAAATGCCTTCTATAACTAAAAAACTCTAGAATACCTAAATTTAAAATTCTCAGATTTATAACTGATTGGTAAAAGTCTCTATCTTAAAATGATGTGTTTCAAAGAGACAGTGATATATATATATATATATATATCACTGAAACAAATTATATATATATATATATATATATATATATATATATATATATGAGTGTAGTAATTTGTTTTTAGCAAGTCAATCTATGTTATAACTATATTTTTACTTATTAATGGTAAAACAAAAAAAGATTTTTAATGTCTAATTTTAAAATGGAACAAAATGCTATAAAGTTTATAATTACAGCTTTTATTATTCATTTTGAGATATGCCACATATGTTTTTGTTAATTATAAAAATCTATACTTTATTGATTAATTTTGTTTATGCCAACCCAGCCAAGTATGGGACAAAATGATATTTTTACTGTTAAACCAATTTCTGCATAAATTCGTTTGTTTATCTCAAATCTTAAATGGGAGAGTGGTGATTATTTTATAATTTTTAAAGTAACAAACTGTCAAACTTGAATTTCTTAAATCATTTCTCCAATTCTTGCTAGGTAAAATGTCTTTTTTTAAAAAAAAAAAAAAAGAGAGAGAGAGAGAAAATCAAATATCTGAATTAAAATCCACCATCTGCTCATATATATGTAATTACTATGCCCGTTTAATGAAATTAAGAATATAAATGAGTGTTAAAATCATATATTTAATTTAGATTTGATTAAGATTCTTTATGACAATTAAATGAAGTGATATATATATATATATATATATATATATCATCATCATCAACCATTATCAATCCACTGCAGGATGAAGGTCTCTCCAAGTTTAATCCATCTTCTCCGATCTTCAGCTTCTCTTCTCCACAACACCCCTGCACATTTTCTTATTTCATCCATCCATCTCACATGTGGTCTCTTTCTGGGTCTTTTACAATCTCTTGGAATCCAGTTTAAAATTTCAATTGTCCATCTATTATCATCTCTTCTAGCAATATGTCCAGCCCAACTCCATTTCAATCTTTTAATTTTTTCAATAAGGTCAGTAACACCTGTTTGTTGTCTTACCCATACATTGCGTTTTCGATCTCTTCTTGTTACTCCCAACATACATCTCTCCATACTCCTTTGAGTGGTCTGAAGTCTCTGTATTGCTCTTCTATTAAGTGTCCAAGTCTCAGATCCATAAGTAAGAACTGGTAAAACACATTTGTTAAAAAACATCCTTTTCAAACACATAGGCATATTTCCTTTTAGTATCAAGTTATTTCTACCAAAAGCACTCCAACCAAGTTTAATTCTATGATTAATTTCCTCCATTATGTTTCCATCTGTATTAATAATCTGACCAAGGTATTTGTAACTGTTAACTTCTTCTAATTCTTCATAATCAATCTTTATTTTCATATTTTGAGCAAATCGATTAAACATTACTTTAGTCTTTTTAACATTTATCTTTAGTCCTACTTTTCTACTTTCATCTGCTAACTCCTGCAACATTTCCTGCAGCTCTGAAGCATTATTTGCAAAAACAACTACATCATCTGCAAAATCTAAATGACTTAAATACTCTCCATTTACTTTCACTCCTTTAGTTTCCCATTTTAATCCACAAAATACTTCTTGCAGCACTGCTGTAAAGAGTTTTGGAGATATGGAGTCACCTTGTCTTACACCTTTCTCAATGTTGATTTTTCCAGTATCATTATGTAATCTAATTGTTGCTGTTGCATTTTTATAAATATTCTTTAAAATATGACAATATCCTGGATCTATACCTTGATGATCCAATGCTTTAATCACTGAAGAAATGTGTATAGAATCGAATGCCTTTTCATAATCTACAAATCCAAAACATAATGACAACTCATATTCGTTTGTCCTTTCTATGACTTCTCTCAATACCTGGATATGATCTATTGTACTAAAACCACTTTTAAATCCAGCTTGTTCTCTTGGTTGGTGGAAATCCAAAGTTCTCTGTAGACGAGTTGTAATTATCTTGGTAAAAATTTTATATAAAACTGATAAAAGGCTGATAGGTCTGTAATTTCTAATATCTTCTTTATCACCTTTTTTAAATATTAATATTATTACTGCATTCTTCCAATCTTCCGGTACATCTTTATCATTTAGACATTTGGTATATAACTTTGCTAAAATTGTTTCTATTTCTTCACCTGCTTCTTTTAATATATCAATTATAATTCCATCATTTCCTGGAGCCTTTCCTTTCTTCATACACTTAATTGCATGTCTCACTTCTTCATTTAAAATTCTGGGCAATTCGGAAGATGTAATAGATATAGGAGGTACTTGTTCTTTATTACTATATAATTCTTGATAAAAATCTTCTACCAATTTCATGATGTCATCTCTCTTTTTAGTAATAATTCCATCTTTTTTTCTTATTGCAGATATAAATTTCCTACCAATACCAAAATGTTGTTTAACATTTTTGAGACTTTTATTTTCTTCTACAGCTTTCCTTGCTATTTCACAGTTATACTTTCTTATATCATTTTCAACTCTTTTCCGTACCATTTTACAAAATTTGAGATATTCAATTCTTTTTAATACATCATTTTTGTATATCTTCATATTCCTTCTTTTCTTCATAAATTCTCTAGTCTCAGTAGAAATTTTATTAGTCAATTGCTGCTTTTTTCTACCAGCTATGTTTGTTGCAGTTTGTAAAAGTGTATCAGTTATTTTCATATTAATTTCATTCAAATCTGTATCATGTTCAAAATCTCCTAACACTTGAAACCTATTTGTAAGTTCTAATTTAAATTCATTAGAATGTTTCTGAAGATTAGGAATATCAACTGTAAATATTGTTTTTCTTAATAATTTTTGTCTCTCTAGTTTTACATTAACACGTAACTTACACCTTACTAATTGATGATCACTTCCTGTGTTAAATTTATTAAGAACATTACAATCTTGAAATATGTATTTTCTGTTAGTCAAAATATAATCCAATTCTGCTGTACCTTCATTTGGATGCTTCCATGTCCATTTCCTTTTAACATTTTTCTCAAAAAATGAATTCATAATATAAAGTTTTTTCTTTTTCTGCAAACTCCACAAGTCTATGTCCTCTCTCATTTCTATTACCATAACCAAAATTACCTACAGCAATTTCATCTTTCATTTGTCTACCAATTCTAGCATTAAAGTCTCCCATAACAATTTTAAAATGTTGTTTACTCTGATCAAAAGCCTTTTGTACATCCATATAAAAATCTTCTACTACTTCATCACTATGAGAACTTGTTGGGGCATAAACCTGAATTATCTGCATTTGGTATCTGCTATTAAGTTGTATAACTAATCTTGCCACTCTGTCCGATACACCATCAATCTCCACAATATTGTTCTTCCACTTTTTATTTATAATGAATCCTACTCCACTTGTATTTCCAATATGTGTGCCTTTATAATAGAGTATATGTCCACTTTTTAAATCAATTGTTTCTTCTCCTTTTCTTCTAACTTCACAAAGTCCAATAATGTCCCATTTAATATAAGACAGTTCTTCTTCTAATTCTTGCAATCTTCCTTCACTTGAAAGTGATCTGCAGTTGTAAGTACCTAAATAAAAAGTCGTCATCAAATGGCAGCCTGGGTCCACAATCAGGGGATTCTTAGCACCCTCCGCCTTCGGCCACCAACCGCTGCCTTGGTTGGTGACTTTACAGCCTCCTGGGAATAAGGGCCATGCTTTATTTTTGTCTGTCATAATTGTATATATGTATTGGAAAAATATTTATCATTTACACAAACATTCATTCTGCCTTATCAGGCACTGAGAAGAAAGACCACGGTGTTTCTTGATCTTAAACTTAGAGGTAAAAAGCCAATAAACTCACCACGCTGGCTAATGCATGTTGGTGAGCAGCCCATCCATGTTTGTATACTATATGAATAATCACATAGTGATAACAGCTGCAACGACAAGAACGTATGGAGTGGACATTAAGAATTTGCCCTGCTCGGTTCCTTTAAGGCCTCCAAGAGGAATCAAAGGGTCTCCTTTCACTTAATAGCAAACTCCTTTCTGCAGCCATATATATATATATGCGTTTATTTATATGTTAAAAAAAGATAATAATAATCATGCTTCTTTTTGCTTAAATGTAAAATGAGCAATATAACTTGTTATAAAGTATGTGTTCATCTCGCTATATGTATATATTTAGTGATGCATACATTTAGAGGAAAAGTATTATCTCAGCAGTCATATTTCTTTTGTTTCTTTAGCAATTTATGATGATAATTTTGTAGTTAAGCTTTATATTTAAACTCATGGGCATTTTACAGCCTATAAAATATGGTTATCTTAAATTTTCCCATTATTACTTGTTATTAAATTTTAAATACAGGCTTCAGAAAATATCTATACAGATATGAGTTAATGCTCTTTTTGGGGGGCAAATATATCAGTGTTACTTTGTAGAATGATCTGTGCCTATGTGGCTTTTAATAATGAATATATGTCGAGTAACGCTATGCGAGCTGCCAGAAGGATAGTTTTTATTGGTCCTGGAGATAGCCATATTTTTGAGCCAATAAATGGGTACTTCATGATAATGGAGATTCATAGTCCACACTCCATTTCCAACACATGCTACACTGACTTCAAATGTGTTTTTATAAAAACATCTATATATTTTATTGCTCAATATGGAGATTGGTTATCTCACCAGTGCCAATAGTAATATAGCCAGCACAAGATTCAAACCCAGATATCACTGTCTTCTGTAAATAGATTTCTTGATCATGCCTGTTAGTAATGCTGTGTGGGAAAGATAAGCTATATTGATCGTATAACTGTTAATAATAAAGGGAGCTTGAATTATACTTTGGTCCATAACTCCTGTTGGGAATACTAAAAGTAAATATAATACTAAAAAAATATACTTAGCTTCCCCTATGTATGTGAACACAGCACATAAATTTATTATATATATTTTTCTGGCCTGTAACTTGATATAACCAGGTATTGTGTTTACTTTTGACAATTGGCATATTAAAATTATAGTGGCATATTAATTTTTAGTGGCATATTTTTTGATTAAATGTTATCATTATCAACATATAATTTTTTAAGGCTCACAGATATATAATATTGATGTTTAAATATTATTGTAATTATTGTTTCTGGTTAATTTGTAGTACCCATACAGTATCATACTGATTCATAATTGTTGTTGTCATTATTGACAGTATGACTTCATTGTAATGCTCACACACATCTAATGCTGATGTTTAAATATTATTGTAATTATTATTTCTGGTTCATAACTTCTGTTGTCATTATTGAAATGCTCACACATCTAATATTGAAGTTTAAATATTACTGTAATTATTAGTTCTGTTTCATAAATGTTGTTGTCATTATTGACATGCGATTTCTTTGTAATAAGCATAAATTTGTCCTACTGATACACAAATACTGTTACTATAATCAATAGATAATTCTTTTGTAATGCTTACACATGTATAATAACAGATATTTCAACATTGTTGTAATTATTATTTTTGGTTCATATGTAATGCCCATATATGGATCATCATAAGATCCAAACATTATTATTGTTATTTCTATCTTTTACTGAATTTGTGTTAATAAATAAGCTATATTTATGTCTATACAACTGTCATGTAATTCCCTGGTTCACCTCATCTACCCAATTATATCCACACTTAATTCAATAATCTATGTGTATATTCAAAACCTATGAAATATTTAAAATAATATTCTGAGCTGTATCAAAGTATTGGGTTCTGATGGGGCTGGTGAGTATCTTAAATTAATTTAATAATTCTAGTGCATGACAGGCTGAGTTTGAATTGATAGTGTCCTTGTTTTACCCTGACCACCGGGACTGAAGAAAAATGATTACCATTAATAGTATCAGGAGCGTTGGTTGGATAGTGGAGGTTTTGGAGCACTGAAAAATAGGTTAAAGCTTAGTACTGTTCTACAACTACCATATCCCAAACATGCTGGGTTTGAAGTACTTTTGCTAGGTCTCTGAATCTCGGTGGCTGATCACATGATTCTGACCGTTACAATATTAGTAAAATGTTAAAGAATATGGGCTCATTACAAATAAATATTATTAAATTCACCTCATGAAGTAACTGTAAAATAAATAATGAAATATGCTTGAAGCTAGATGATTTTATTAGTGGTATTGTCTCCTAGTTATTTTGGCAAATAAATGGAAAACATTAGTGCTCACAGTTCAGATTCATTAGCAATAACATGATACAAAGTTTTTTGAGATTATTTATGAAAATTAAGCTATATTGCACACAATGTAAGTTGAATATTGAAGAATATAATATGTTAATTTGAAATAATATTAATGTGCATAGATAAATTACTTACTATATGAATAGAAATTTAATTAAATTGTAACGGTTAATATATAAGGCATAGTAAAGAAAAACAAGTTATCCATTCCATTTCGTATAAGATATTGAATTGAGGAGAAAGGTCGTGTTATTTTCTTTCTGACATAAAATAATAAATATAAATATAAAAGAAACTATAAAAAATGAAAAAGAATTAGATATGTTAAAACAGGAAAGAGAAGTCAATGAAGTCTCTTTCACATCAAAAACTGTCAAATTTTAATGTATAATGTCAATGTTGCACAGATTGATGAATAAGCTCATTGAAAATCAAACAAATTATGGTAACAATCATAAAGAGCATATGCAAATAATAAAGTAAAGCCATAAAGAATTTCTACAAGGTATAAGACAAGGTTATAGTAATTTAAGGAATGAACTCAATGAAGACTAAGAAAAGTAGTAAGCATCAAGAACTATTTAAACAAGAAATGAATTAAAGCCAAAAAGAGCTCAAACTAGATATGAAGTGTGCCCAGGAAATATTAATAATAAAGATAGAAAAGAATCAATATGAATCACAAAAGTATAAAATGGAATCCTAGAATAAAAATAGATTCCTGGAATCTAAATTAAATGAGTATCAATAAATGAAGAGTAAAGATTTATAGAAGTTACAGAATAGACAGAAACAAGAAAAACAAAATTTAAAAACTCGGATGTGATGCCATCCACAATAGATGACCAGGTTTCTTGCATACATAATCTCATAACAAGCTTAAATCTAAATGATTTTATCACAATAAAATATGGAGTCACAAACATAGGTACATTGAATAGGAACCATAATTTTTCTCAATCACAAAATAAAGCCAGTGATACATATTTGATTTGTGAGATTGGAAATTTAAAATCTGTAGTTCATGGTAAGGCTACAATAAAATGTGTAAATTGTTACACATATAATAGTAAATATTTAGTTTATAGTAATGACTATATTCATGAATTTATTTGGTTAAAAGAGGCCATATTCATTAGAAATGAAGAAGTGAATTTTATTAATCAGATGTCATGCAATTTATATGATATTCTAAATTTGCTTTACAAATATCCAGTTAAGATCAAAGGTAAAAGTACAAATAAATATAATTGTTGTGGGATATTTGTCTTGTTAATTGTAGTCTGTTTAAAAAAAGATATGACATAATTGTACATAATCATAACATTATTTTTGTGATGTAGTTGCAATTGACCATGAGATATTTATATAAGGTTTAGTTGGTATTGTTAATATTATGTTATTAGTATAGAATTGTTTTTTATTAAGAGTAAGTGATGTGATGTGATGCACTGTGACTTTTCCTTATATGGAATCAGGAATCTCTCAGCAATTATTTCCAGAGAAACCTGTTGCCACTTTACCTACCTTTTCCATTCCCCATCCTATGTTTTCCCATAATCTGCTCCATCCCATTTTCACAACATAATTTTTGTCAACTCCATGGCCTTCATATCTAAATGTCTCTTATCTTTTCCCAAACCCAGCATAAAAAACAACAACCCACTTTCTGTATAATCACCTTGTTTATATTTATTATTCCATAACTTGATTATTTGTACCCTTTCTGCTTTCAAGCATTTACATTGAATTAACAGATGCCTAATATTTTATGTGCCTTCCTTACACAACTTGCAGATGAAATCACCCATATTTTTCCATTGACATGTATATTCCCTTGTTGCTAAAGATATATCTTTATTATTTATATATTCACTATAGAACTTTGCTAATCATTTTTTATTTCTTCACTTGTTTTTTAAAAATAGTCATAATATGTCTATTATTTTCCGAATCTTTTTTCTTCTTCATACATTTAATTATGAATGTCACTTCTTCGGTTTAAAATGATGGACTGTTTTTATAATTATTACATAATTCTTTATAAAATTTTTCCACACATTTTATGATGCTATTTTTTTTAATAGTTGTCCTATCTATCTGCTTATTAAAAAATATACCCCCCCCCCCAATATTAAGATGTTGTTTACACTTTTGATTCTTTTTTTTTTTCTATAAATTTTCTTGCCAATTTACAATTTTATTTTTTTCTATCATTGTTAAGTCATAAAATTCTAAATATTCAATTCTTTTTAATAAATATTTTTGTAACATTTTCATATTCCTTCTTTTACTCATTTATACATTTGTCTCACTAAAAATATCATCAGTAAGTTGTTATTTTTTTGTACTAATTTATTTTTTTTTTGCAATTTTTGTTACAATACTAGTTATCTTCTTATTGATTTTAATTAAATCTGCACCAACATCAAAGTCTGTTAATAAATGTAAATGATTTTCAAAATCTAATTTAAATTCAGTGAGATGTTTCTGGAGATTATAAATATCAACTATAACAATGATGACTTTTTTAATCGTTTTTATCTCTCTACTTTTGCATTAATACATATTTTAAATCTCATCAGTCAATGATCATTTTGTGTGATGAATCTGTTAAAAACATAACAGTTTTGAAATGCATATCTTCTGTTAGTCAAATTATTGGATGCTTTCATGTCCATTCCCTTTTAGCATTTTTCTCAAATATAAGTTCATAATATACCCTTTGTTTCTTTTGCAAACTTTGCAAGTCAGCATTTTCTCTCCCTTCTATCACCACAATCTGATTTACACAGAAAACTTTCATCTTGCAATCATTTACAAATTTTAAAATTAAAAACTCTCATGACAATTTTAAAATTGAGTATGGTCTCATTGAAAATATTTTGTGCAACTATATAAAAATCATTTATTTCTTCATCACAGTGAGATAACATAAACTAAATTTATTGCATGTGGTATCTTCCATTAACTTGAATAACTAATCTTACAATTCTGTTTATATACAATCAATCTTTACAATGTTATCTTTTTACTTTTTATTTATAATAAATTTCACTCTACTTGTGCTTCCAATTTATGTGCCTTTATAATAATTTTTAAGTCCACATTTTATATTTTCTTTTAAATTTTATGTCATACACAATAAAATTATCAAATATGTTTTTTTATAATAGGTGAAACTTCAGATTTTAAATCAAATCAATATAAAATATTGTTTTAAATAATTTTAAAACAAGTTAATACTAAAAATTCATTATATGGCCTTTCCTTGTATGATTATATTTAGCAGTATTTTTTCTTCACCACATTATAATCAAAATATGTCAGGTGATAGTGGTTATTACATCCCCATGTGGTAACTATCTAATTCTGTATACCCAGACTAGTTTTTAACTTATGGATTTAATCACTAATGAATTTTTATGGATTTGAGAGTACTTCACTTGGATTTTTGTATATAATGCACATTTCTTCTAACAGCCAATTTTTCTTTTTTATTTACTGCTTAGCTATTCCAAATTGAAAAGTATGTTAATGTTTTTAACCCAAGCCAATCTGCCTGCTGAATTATATAGATCTAAAACCAGTTCATTATATTATGATTAGTATATTTTTTTAAATTGCTATGGTAACCTTTATCATTTAGCCATGATCCCTGCTTACTTCATACTATTCATCAGGAAATTATTATTTTTTTTACTACACTTTGGCTTGGATTGGAAACATTAACATACATTTAAATTTGGGCTAGTAGCTGGATAGTAAAACAAAAAAAAAGACTTCTAGAGGAATGGTGCATTAGATCCAAAATATCCAGGTGCAATATTTTAAGATTGAACAGCTTCATATGATGAAATTATTGTGATTATATTCTTTTATTCATAGTCATCAGAGTTCTTATGATCCCAAACTAGCATCAGAACAATAACATGTAGGATATATACATGAGTGGACATTTATATAATTATCCCTTAGAATTAAATGCTAACATTCACTGTATAAGTTTTATGATGATGATTACTAATTCTTTGGTGGCCAGTATACTCATATTTTTTGATACAAAGCATTGATGATGATCATTAATTGCTATAATAATCCCAACATTTTTTATATATTATTGGTTGTATAATTAGTTTTATAAGATATATTGGTAATTGTGCTTTTATAATAATATGGTCTGACATTAGTTGATATTGATTAGTCTAAGATTTTATATTACATCACTTTTAAATCGAGTCACAAAGGATGACTGTTGATAGTTATAGATAATTGTATTCTTTACTACAGTTATTAGGTAATAAAATGATTTCTTGATTTTATTGTGTTCAGCAAAAATAGCTGCTTGATGATATATTATTTCTGTACTATTATGATATGAAAATGGCAAATTAAATTGAGTTGATGTGTGTAATTAAGCAACATTCTTGGATCATTCAACTGATATTCATTTTATTTATACAAATTTTGTGCTATTATTTATTTAATTATAATATATACACACAGTTATATATCTGTATAGTACAAAAGATACTTTGATAATAATCTATTATTAAAAAAATCAAAACGTTGGTGTTTATACAAAAGTATTACTTTAAAACTTCTATTTATATATAAGATTTGAAATACAGAGATTCTTCATATACCTGGAGCTTAATTGTATAATATACGGGATTTGAACACAGACTTATAAGCATAGCAATAATATTGGCATCAGCATGGGATTTGGGCTTTTCATCAAAAGATTTTCAATGGTATGGATGACGGAAGAGTAAGAGGTTGGAGTAGATTGAAGCCTGTCCATTAAAGTATGAAAATTTGCTGTATTAATATAAACTGAGCACTGATTATATATGTGTGTGGTAGATAATAATCTGGACCAACTGATGAATTCTGGTCAGCACGAAATACGGATATTTATGATTATTTATCTTTTCTACAGGTGTGTGGTAATGTGTATCAGTGGTATGAGATTGTGTGGATAGTTGAAGAGTGCTTGAAAGTCTGGTTCAAATCCCCTATATTTACAACTTATATATAAATAAAACAATCAGAAAAGTATATATGTCTAACAAATGTCAAAAGTTATTTTGAGAAATAAAAATAATAATTTAATGAATAAAACAAAAAATTTTAAAGTTTGTTATACAATTAGTTAAACTTTAAATATAGGCAACATCATGTGTAAAATTTCTAATAATCCTATTCTATGTATGTACAATACACTATTGAATGATACTATAGATTTTGACTGAGATTTTTTAAGTTCACTGAATATCCATCAGCCAACATTAGAAACTAGCTTCATGCATCAAATCTCCCATAGGAGTGATGAATGGATAAACCACATTTAAAAGCTCTTATAATTCTGCTTATGGATCAACTTATATAATCTTTTTATATTATTTTATTTTCAAATACAAATATTTAAAAGCTAACATTCTTTATTTTAAAACAACTTATTTAAAAAATTGGAAGTTCTTTTCAATCTACTTGAATGCTTTTAAAATAATGATTTTTTTTCTGTAAAAAAATGTACAAATGAGTAAAGAAAATTTTAATCTTTCCTGAAAAAGAAAAAAAGAGAAAACTTTGCCAAGAATTAATAAAAATTCTCTATAAAAAGTTAAAAAGATATTAAAAATTATTAAAATTATAAAAGAATTAAATAAAATTGTAATTAAACTACTTTACTAATAGTTAATTAAATTTTTTATTATATATATTATTTAAATTGTCATTCAATCTTTAGATTATTATTTTTATAATTAAAGTTTTAGATATGATAAAAAATTAAAGAAAATTTAAAAAAAATTTATAAATTAATATTTCTGATTTAATGAAATTATTAATAGTTTATTAATTACCGTCTATCTGCGAGATATGAAGTTTAATAGTTAAAACAAGCAAAACTTTCCATACAGTAGTGCCACTCAGTGCAAGCCAGAGTAATCTATGGATGCCAGAAGGCATTGATTACTCTGACTTGCATAGTTTTGCCTGTTTTAATAACAGTTATGAGCAAGCATAAGAAATGGTGATCATGTGAAGTTTAATAGTTACATATAAAATTCTCAATTTGGCTTTTGATTACAAAGAAAGTTATATATCTTTCCAATTAATATGTCTTGTTACATTTTTTGTGTGTAATATATTATCCTTATTTTTGAAGGCATTATTTTTGCAAACATAACTTGTTTACCATGTTTGGTGATGGGTAGATGATGAATATTTATACATGGATTTACTATAGTGATCAATAGCAATTTGTGGCCACTATTTTGATATACAATTAATTGATTCACTACAAAAATCTTTAAAAAAATTTTTGAAACTTTTTCTTTAAAAACAACTGCTATTTTTTCAAAATGTTGTTATTTTGTAAGATTGTTCACATTAGAAAATAGCATTGCAGAAAAGTTATGTCAACTAAAAATAAAATGTCATTGACATTAAAAATAATCATGGACAGCAACAATGTGCACTGATATTAAATTTTAAATTTGTGTATATTAGATAAAACATACAGTTTTCATTCAATTACTTTAAAGATCAAAATTCTTATGAATCTTACTTTGCTTGAAGCAAAAAATATGTTAATTGTAATCATAAAATAGTCATCGTGATTGTAAATTAAAGAAAAAATGACTTCATACATTATGTAGTTAATAATCAATTTTACAGGATCAAATGTTAATAAATGTAAGTTTAAAATATTATTTCATGATTAATTTAAATCATTTTGTAATTTGTTTCCAGATGACACCATTTATTGTAAATATAAAAAATATATACATTTACATTATTATAAAAAAATAATTTATTCATTTACATTATTAAACCATCAGCATTTCTTTATCAATTTTTGTATTTAAATTTCATTGCATTTCTTTTAAAATAATAAATTAACAAAGTTTTTTTTTAAATAACAATGGAGTAAAAAAAGAGTTCTGTATTTTATTGGCTGAATAGTATAAATGTAATATCTTTGATAATAGAACATAAAATACATCAAAAACAAATTTTAAAAGGTACATGTTTTATTCTTTTACATTTGAAAATAGATTGTTGTTAGTCCCTCCCCTTCATAATTTAATTCAATGAATGACAAATCAGGAAATATCCTCTCATTATATAAGAAGGAAAATGGCAGACTGTAAATTTTTTAAATACATTTACTAATATGTTTTATGCACTATGTTAATCCTCAAGTTAGCAATTTTTTTAGTAATATCCTTAGTAAAATGTTTATTCATTAATTATCCTTTTTTAATTTAAGCTTTATTTTTTCAATCAAATTTTTATATATTTTGTATTTAAGATAAATTATTTTTTCCTATAAAAATTTATTATAATTGTTTATTTTTATGCATGGTCTTTGAATTGTAATGCATTATGGGGCAACAATTGTGACAATAATCAGGATTAAGGTATATATGTGTAAATTAAATATTTCCATGGATTGTTACTGTAATAAAAATTAAAATGAGATTATATCTATGTAAATAGAGATAACTTTTAGCTTTTAATATTGCCAAAACAGTATCAATTACTACAAATTGACAATCCCTGAGATGAAACAATAGGTCTTTTGCTTTAATGTGCACTTTTAAATAAATGACTGATTTATCACAACATTTAATTGTTATATAAAATTTTCAAACATATTTTCTACATTGGAATCACATTATAAGGCGCTTGTCAAAGAACCATTCATTACTGAAAAAATAATACAAAGAATAACATTAAATAATAAACTATATACATTTATATATTTATTTGCTAAAAAATACACTGTATGTTCAAATCATGGTGAAATAATTCTATATATCTTCATTTCTTTAACTTAGTTTTTAAATGACAATACCACAAAAACATTATTACAAAAAAAAACTTTAAATTTTAGTCTAATGAAAATTTTATTAAAATATATAACTAAACTTAATATTTTCACTTACTTTAGTCAGTATAGGATTCAATTTAGATTTCTATTTATATACACTTTTTTATTTATTTTATGTTTTATGATACAACATGTATCCATATAGAATTGTAAATATGATAATAAAATGTCTCAGTGGTGTGTTTGATGAGTAACTGTAAATATTTAAATACATTAGTTTGTATCAACTTTAATTAACACTTTATAATCAAATGGAAGACTTTTTAAATGTATAAGCAAAATTTTGGCAAATTCTGGTATGTTTATTAGATGTTCCAGCCTCTAACCTATCTTGTGAAGATGGTTTTATGAGAAATACAAGAATACAGAATGTTTTGATTGCAAAGTAAGTCTGATAAAAAATATGATGCTTGATAAAAATAACATTTGAAAAGATTACCATATCCATGTTTATATATACATAAGTCACATTACCTCTGCCAATGCTTTAACTCATAGAAAAAAATCGAATAGTTGTTAAGGCAGCTCTCAGTTATTAAATGGAAATCGGCCTTGGCAATAGATTGCTGATTTTCCATTGGGTAATTTTAAGCATAGACTGAGATCATTTGCATTTATGATTTAATATAAATGAAATTTAAATGAAAGTAACCAGATCTTATGGAAATGTAAACAATGGTTTCTGAGTGTTTTGGTTATTTCTGTTTAAATTTCATAAACCTTAAACTATGCATATATATATATATATATATATATAATATATTCATAGTTTAAATTTCATAAACCTTAAACTATGCATATATATATATATATATATATAACATTTCAGTACAATAACATGTACTTTTCTCAGAGTTTTTTTCCGAAATCATAAGAATGTGTGTGATTAGATTTAAAATAGTTATTTTTTTTTCTTTTATTATTTCCTCATCATACTCATATTCTATTGCCTGAGAAATTTAAAAGATATTTTATCCTCCATTAGTTTTTGCTAAACATTGTTATTTTTTTCTCATTTTACATTTCTCATTTATGTACAAGGATCTTTTAAAACTCTCAATAACTTTCCTTAGCAGTCTCTGATCATATTGTTCAATTTTTGCTAGAAGGTGTGTTTATTAATGTTATGGGTAGTTATTTTTATGTGTGAATAAATGGCTGATAAATTAGAGAAAACTCCAAAATGTATTTTTTTTCTTTCTTATATTTATACTACAGTTGCTCTGTTTAATATATGAATGCCACAAACTCTATTGGAATTTCATATAAACCATGACAATCTAAAGAAAGTTTATCTTTAAGACATAAAATTACTTTATTATTTGTTTAAATATAGTGCAAAGTGTATGATATATTTTTTCTTTAAAATATTATCAATATTATCTGTTATTCCCTTTATATATGACAGTACAGTCTATGAAATATCAAAATCTTTTTACTTATTATATGAAAAGGCTTGTTAATAATCCTATAACCAAAACCATTATGAAGAAGATTTTTTTTTTAGTAGCAGAGATATCTTGATAAAGGTGGCTTCTATCAGACAGTCTATTAGTTCTATCTAACAGTGTCTCTGCCATTGAAAATAATTATGCTGGATAGTGAAAAAAAGAAAAATGTAGTAATCACTTGCTCTGTGTTTGCTTTTTATATATACAATGGGATAAACAATCATTTTTCTTTTACTTAAAATACCTAAGAATGGAAGTTAGTTATTATTTTCTATTTCCATAGTGAATTTGATGTTGTTATGAAAAGTGTTTAAAAAATTTTTTTAATTATCAATAGCATGCTTACCATAAGGCCAAATAACAAAGGTATCATCAACATATCTCAGCCATACAGATGGTTTTTAACTGCTGATATTAAATTTTTCTTTTAAAGTTTTCCATAAAAATAGAAACCAATGCTAAAGAAATTGATGTCTTCATGGTAAGCATGCTCTTCATGATTTTTTAAAGTTTTAAACTCTTTTCACAACATCAAATGTACTATGAAAATAGAAAATAATAATCACCTTCCATATTTAGATGTTTTAATTGGAAGAAAGAAGGATGGTTTTTTATCCCATGGTATATATAGAAAGCAACTGCATACCAGGTGATGTCTACTTTTTGTATTGCCATTATCCAGTGCAATTATTTTTAGTAGCAAAAACATTATCAGACAGAACTAAGACCCATTTGTGATAATAGCTATTTTTACCAAGATATCTCTGCTACAAAAAAATGCTACTTCGGAATAGTATAGATCACATGGATATTAATAGAGCTTTTTCTAAAATAAGAAAATAGATTTTGATATTTCACAAATGACTGCAGAAAGGAGTTTACTATTAACTGAAATGAGACCTTTGATTTCTCATGGAGGCCTTAAAGGAACCAAGCAAGGCAAATTCCTAATGTCCACTCCATACATTCTTGTCATTGCAGCTGTTATTACTAAATGATTATTCATATAGTATACAAACATGGATGGGCTGCTCACCAACACGTATTAGCCAGCATGGTGAGTTTATTGGCTTTTTACCGCCGAGTTTAAGAATATGTTTTCCAATATATACAATCATGACAGACAAAAATAAATCATAGCCCTTATTACCAGGAGGCTGTAAAGACACCAACCAAGGCAGCAGTTGGTGGCTGAAGGCGGAGGGTGCTAAGAATCGTGATTGTGGACTCAGGTTGCCATTTGATGACAACTTTTTATTTAGGTACAACTGCAGATCACTTTCAAGTGAAGGAAGATGGCAAGATTTAGAAGAAGAACTGTCTTATATTAAATGGGACATTATTGGTCTTTGTGAAGTTAGAAGAAAGGTGAAGAAACATTTGATTTAAAAAATGGACATATACTCTACTATAAAGATACAAATATTGGAAATACAAATGGAGTAGGATTCATTATAAATAAAAAATGGACGAATGACATTATGGAGATTGATGCTGTATTGGACAGAGTGGCAAGATTAGTTTTACAACTTAATAGCAGATACCAAATGCAGATAATTCAGGTTTATGCCCTAACAAGTTCTCATAGTGATGAAGTTATAGAAGATTTTTGTATGGATGTACAAAAGGCTTTTGATCAGAGTAAATAACATTTTAAAATTGTTATGGGAGACTTTAATGCTAGAATTGGTAAACAAATGAAAGATGAAAATGCTATGGGTAATTTTGGTTATGGTAATAGAAATGATAGACTTGTGGAGTTTGCAAAAAAAGAAAAACTTTATATTATGAATTCTTTTTTTGAGAAAAATGTTAAAAAGAAATGGCCATGGAAGCATCCAAATGAATGTACAGCAGAATTAGATTATATTTTGACTAACAGAAAATCCATATTTCAAGACTGTAATGTTCTTAATAAATTTAACACATGTAAGATACATGTTAATGCAAAACTAGAGAGACAAAAGTTATTAAGAAAAACAATATTTACAGTTGATATTCCTAATCTTCAGAAACATTCTAATGAATTTAAATTAGAACTTACAAATTGGAATTCAAGTATTAGTAGATTTTGAACGTGATTCAGATTTGAATGACATTAATAGGAAAATAACTGACACACTTTTAAAAACTGCAACAAAGATAGCTGGTAAAAAACAGCAATTGACCAATAAAATTTCTACTGAGACTAGAGAATTTATGAAGAAAAAAAGGAATATGAGGATATACAACAATGATGCATTAAAAAGGATTGAATATCTCGAATTTTGTAAAATGGTGCAGAAAAGAGTTGAAAATGATATAAGAAAGTATAATTATGAACTAGCAAGGAAAGCTGCAGAAGAGAATAAAAGTCTAAAGATTGTAAAACAACATTTTGGTATTGGTAGAAAATTTATATCTGCAATAAAAAAAAGATGGTATTATTACTAAAAAAAGAGAGATGACATCATGAAATGTGTAGAAAACTTCTATCAAGAATTATATAGTAATAAAGAACAAATGCCTTTTATACCTATTGTATCTTCCGAATTGGCCAGAATTTTGAATGAGGAAGTGAGACATGCAATTAAATTTATGAAGGAAGAGAAGGTTCCAGGTAATGATGGAATTATAATTGATATATTAGAAGAAGCAGGTGAAGAAATAAAATTTTTTTTAGCAAAGTTATATACCAAATGTCTAAATGATAAAGATGTACCAGATGATTGGAAGAATGCAGTATTAATATTAATATTTTAAAAAGGTGATAAAGAAGATATTAGAAATTACAAACCTAGTAGTCTTTTATCAGTTTTATACTAAATTTTTACTAAGATAATTACAACTCATCTACAGAAAACACTGGATTTCCACCAACCAAGAGAACAAGCTGAATTTAAAAGTGATTTTAGTACATTAGATTATATCCAGGTATTGATAGAAGTCATAGAAAGCACAAATGAATATGAGTTGCCATTATGCTTAGGATTTGTAGATTATGAAAAGGCATTTGATTCTATAAACATTTCTTCAGTGATTAAAGCATTGGATCATCAAGGTGTAGATCCAGGATATTGTCATATTTTAAAGAATATTTATAAAAATGCAACAGCAACAATTAGATTACTTAATGATAGTAGAAAAATCAACATTGAAAAGGGTGTAAGATAGGATGACTCCATATCTCCAAAACTTTTTACAGCAGTGCTGTAAGGAGTATTTTGTGGATTAAAAGGGGAAGCTAAAGGAGTGAAAGTAAATAGAGATTATTTAAGTCATTTAGATTTTGCAGATGATGTAGTTGTTTTTTTTTCAAATAATGCTTTAAGGCTACAGGAAATGTTGCAGGAGTTATCAGATGAAAGTAGGAAAGTAGGACTAAAGATAAATGTTAAAAAGACTAATGTTTAATAGATTTTTTCAAAATAAGAAAATAAAGATTGATTATGATGAGTTAGAAGAAGTTAACAGTTACAAATACATTGGTCAGATTATTAATACAGATAGAAACATAATGGATGAAATTAATCATAGAATTAAACTTGGTTGGAGTGCTTTTGGTAGAAATAACTTGATACTAAAATGAAATTTGCCTATGTGTTTGAAAAGGAAGGTTTAAATAAATGTGTTTTTCCAGTTCTTACTTATGGATCTGAGACTTGGATGCTTAATAGAAGAGCAAAAACAAGACTTCAGACCACTCAAAAAAGTATGGAGAGATGCATTTTGGGAGTAACAAGAAGAGATCGAAAATGCAATGTATGGGTAAGAGAACAAACAGGTGTTACTGACCTCATTGAAAAAATTAAAAGACTGAAGTGGAGTTGGGCTGGACATATTGCTAGAAGAAATGATAATGGATGGACAATTGAAATTTTAAACTGAATTCCAAGAGATTGTAAAAGACTCAGAAAGAGACAACATGTGAGATGGATGGATGAAATAAGAAAGTATGCAGGGGTGATGTGGAGAAGAGAAGATAAAGATAGGAAAAGATAGATTGAACTTGGAGAGACCTTCATCCTGCAGTGGATTGATATTGGTTGATGATGATAATAATTCTGACATATATAAAGGGAGTAACTGATGAAATTGATAATGTTTTAAAGAAAAATAATATTTATACAATTTCCACTACATTTAAAAAACATAATGAAGTATTTTCATGCCTTAAAGATAAAATGCCTTTGGAGTGCCATATGAAATTCCATGTGGAATATGTTCAGATTTATACATTGGATAAACTAATTGTAGAATGAATATAAGAACAGAAAAACATATTTTGGAAGTTAGAAAAAAATCTATTTCATCAACCATTTATTCATACATAAAATTAATTACCCATGACAAGAATTTTAATAAAACACATATCCTGGCTAAACTTGAACATTATATGATTAGAGATTGCTAAAGAAAGCTATGGAAATTTTTAAAAGGCCCAAGAGCATAAATGAAAAGTGATTTAAAAAAACCATCAATATTTCAAACTATTGGAGGATAAAATATGTGTTAAAACTTCTCATCCAATAGGATGTAAGTATGAGGAGGCAATAACAAAAGAAAAAAATAATGACTTTAAATCTCACCTCATCTTATGATTTGAAAAAGAAGAAGCTCTGAGGAAAGTATTTGTTATTGCACTGATATGTCAGATGTTTTGCTATTGTGTTTTTCTTACCAGAAGCTCCTGGAAATAATAATATTAATTCATTATTTATATATACACCTGGGTCTCATTTTATGCAGATTTTTTTAATGTGATCATGAAGTTATGAGATTCATGTTTCTTCTTAATATTTTTTTATGCAGGTTTTCTTTTATGCAATAAAGAAATTCATATTTCACTATATTTATTAGATGTCAAGACATTAAAATTATTAATAACTTATTTTGACTTCAAATACTTTTTTTCCAAAATATGTTATATTAGCAGCTAACATGAATATAGCCTGAAGCTATTTAGAATCTTAGCTTTTACATAAATAATCTACTTGTACTTATGAGTGAATAATAATAATAGATTTTATACTAAAAATATAAAAATATTACAATAAATATTCAAAAATTTTACACTTTTAAAACATATTTTGTTAGATGTAACAGAAATAAATATTCTTTTAGATTTTTAAAATAAATAACGAAGATTTTGTTGATTTTGTAAACTGAAAATAATCTTTCTAATGATAATTTATAATTTTTTTGTTTTGAATGCAATCTCATTTTTTAAATATAGAAACAAAATGTGAACATCTAAAATTTATTTCAGTAGTAAATGAAAATATCTATCAAATGAAGACAAATTTATTATTTTCTGATAAGTAAAAATCATTTAATCATAGATTTTTCATTGATGTGTGAGGCAAAGAAAAATGTCAAAAAATGCTGAAATCTGAGAGAGTTAGCTGCAATGAACAACCTCTTAAATTCCAATGAGAGCTAAATAGTTATATGTCTGGGTATCATGAGCTTTATAAACAATTAATAAAATCATCATCTCAAAGTTTAATCACTGATTATATTGTCGATAGAAAACCATTAACACAGTACAAGATTGAGTGTGGTGCTAGTTGTACTTCCTCTTGTGATGAATCTGATTTCTTACCAGCTCACAAATGAACTGCATATTGCCAAATAGCAATACTGATTAAAATATATATGAAAAAATGTAAAATTAAATACTGTAGTTAATAAAAAAAAAAAAGTAAAAATGTTTATCTTGTCTCAATTTTTTCAAATATTTTAAAAAAGTTTTATTAGTCATACTTTATTTCCTTTATAAATTTAAATTTAATATACACAGCAAAAAAATCTTATCCCATGGTTTTATTTTTTTTTTGTTTGTTTGTTTGTTTTTTTCGGATTTTTTCTCATATTTTTAATTTTCAGATTTTCTAGGTAGATATTTTTTTGAAGGCTTCTTAATTTCAGGTTAACAATAATCAGTTTTTATATCCAATAATTTTCCAGGTGAGGTTAATACACAGTGAACCATTTGTTTTGTTATGATTGAAGCCAATTTCTGTGGCAGATTACTTCAATTCATTTTGTCATCTTTGGCATTTTATTTCAGTGAAGCAGGTTACAAAAAGAACGATGATGTTTAGCTTTTCAACTAAACTTAACACATGGTTTCATTATAGAAAAGATTTTAAATGACTTCTGCATCTACTTATTGTTTAGTAGCTGAATCAGTAATGACTGCTTTCCTCAACAGCTGGATCAGGACTTTTACTACTGTCTTCTTCACCAACTTGATTAGAATTTTTTCTGTTGTCTTCTTCAGCAGATGGTTTAGAACTGACTAGCCTTTTCATCAGCTGGTTAGAAATGATAATTTTGTTTAATGGCTTGGTCATGAATTACTGTTATTTTCAACAGCTGTGGCAGGAACTGACTCTCCTTTTCAACAACTGGATCAGAAATGAACTGTCATCTTCAACAGCCAGTTTTGGAACTGACTGTTCTCTTCAATAACTGGTTCAAAAGGGACTGCTTTTTACAAATGACTTAGATCTTATTAATCCACACCTCTGAACTCTATCTTCAACCATTCACAATCCCATCTACTACATGATTAAAATTTAATAATACCCAATTCGATCAATTTTGATAAAAAAAAAAATAATTGTTCAGCTATTGCTCTTCCTGAACATTGACATTGAAAAACAAGTCAAAAACCCAAATTAGAATCATAGTTTTGACATTTCTTCTCAATTAAAATTTTTTTTCTGCA
Organism: Epiperipatus broadwayi; assembly: GCA_028023455.1. Taxonomy (NCBI): domain Eukaryota; kingdom Metazoa; phylum Onychophora; class Udeonychophora; order Euonychophora; family Peripatidae; genus Epiperipatus; species Epiperipatus broadwayi. The sequence goes on along the minus strand of JAQFVV010006229.1, from coordinate 3,869,265 downwards.
AAATAAAGCTCAAGATAATCAGTTAATTACACTGATCTGATAAATACTATTTGATGCATTGAAGAAAGATAAAGAGAAAAAAAAATCATTCTAATCAATTAAAACAAAAAAAAATTTAAATGTTAAAATCTTATTTTCTTTTTCTTTTCTTTTAAAACTTTATTTATTTATCTCTTTTTTGAGTTAAAATGAAAATTTATAAATACTTAGACAAGAGAAAACTTTTTTCCCTTAGTATTTTTTAACATTAAATTAAAATAAAAATAATAGGTTAATTAACATAAAGAATAAATATATTACTTAAATCAATTTATACTTTACTCTCTTTTACAACCTTTTATAACTTACAACACATTTTAAATATTAAACTCATGTTTAATATATCTGAAAATTATTATATTATCATGTGATGAGAAAAATATGTTTAAATAATTACTCTCTATTCTTAAAAATATATAGGAAGATTAAAAACTATTTTCCCACTCTAATTAACTCAAAACATAAGAAGCATGCTGACAACAATTATTGCTATTAAAGCAATGTATCCAAATAGGAACAATATATAATAATTTTTTTAAAAATATTTATTTTATTGGTGATTTTTTAAAATAATATAGTGTTGGAGATATGTAATATTTATTTCTGTTTCCAATCTTTAACATAATAAGGTAAACTGTTTTTAAAACATAAAATATGCCAACCAAAGAATTATCAATTTTTTTTCCTAACAAACACTACTTACTGATTTCACTATTATTAAAAAATAAGAAAACAAGTCATTCACCTTTCTAACTCTCTCAAGAGAAACTTTATTTGAATGTCATCTTTAATAATCTTGACTAATTAAAGATTACTAGATCTTGATATATTTAAATCTCATCTTTAATCAATTTCTAATTTGCCTCTGCAATGGAGCTTTGAATTGATATATGGAAGTAATGAAGTTATGCATTTTGCAACTACTTTTTACATCATTTTACTACTCAAACTAAAATCCTGAAGTTCAAAACATCTTTCTATGTTTGAATCTCAAGATTCAATGATAAAGTCAAAAGCCAGAAACTGATTAAGATAAAGGGATTTAAATGCATTAACATTTGACAATCACTGATTACTTTATGGATAATACTCGAATAAAGAATATCTTTCACTTATTATAATCTAGAATATTCTGTAATTCAATACTAGTGCTATAAATGCATAAACACAAAGCTACGATTATGAGAGCCATGACTCTCAAAAGAGCTCAGCTCATGGTTTAATAAGATATAAAATATTAGCTTTGTGTTTATGTGTTTATAGTACTAGTATTGAATTAGAGATTATTAACTAAACAGCAGAGTTTAAAATTAAGTTTGTATTACAATCTAGAATATTGTAATGCTAAATGTGACATTGTGAATATAATAATTCTGTAATAATTTTTAATTTATAAATTTTCTTTAAAATTCCATACTTCTAGAAAGAATTTATCAAAAATCAGGTTAATCACTTTTATAAAATTATGACTACTTAAATCAAAAAATAATTGGATTGGATTTTGAGATATAATGCATAAATAATTGTTATAATTACATAAATAATAATAATAATAATAATAATAATAATAATAATAATAATAATAATAATAATAATAATAATAATAATAATAATAATAATAATAATAATAATAATAATAATAATAATAATAATAATAATAAATATAGCTTTACTTCTCACTATATGTAAAATATATAATTGTTAATTAGAGAAGATATTAATTAGTATTAAAGTTTATCTAACGTTTTCGAGGATCCATGCCTCATATTCATAGCCTTCATAAAATGTATAATAAAATATGCAAATACAAATATTCAAATAAGCTAGTATTACGTATTCTTGGAGCATGCTAAACAATCTGGACACAACTTCACACCCGCCAATTCCATAATATTGTGCTCAGAATCAAATGATCACAAAAGAAAAATAAAGGAGGCATTTTACATCAATGGAAACATCCATGCCATTAATAGAAAGAATACTTGCTTCGAGATCTCGAAGAAATGGGCTACATAATACTAGCTTATTTGAATATTTGTATTTGCATATTTTATTATACATTTTATGAAGGCTATGAATATGAGGCATGGATCCTCGAAAACGTTAAGCCGATAAACTTTAATACTAATTAATATCTTCTCTAATTAATAATAATAATAATAATGACGACATTATTTTACTATGCAGTTGTTGTTTTTTTATTTCTAATTTACTTATACTTATTCATATTTACAAGTATATGTTGTTGTTTTTTAAATAAGAAATCTACTTTGAAGTATTTGAAAAATATATTAATATCTTTATGTTCTTATTTTACTGCTCTCAAGATATTGTTTTGAATGTTATTTATAATTTTTTAAAAAAAGTTTTATTTTAATAAACTTTTTAATTATAGAATTTTTAATTAGACTTCAGTTTAATATTATTTTCAACTTGCAAGCAGAATTTTATATGACGTATTATACTTTTTTTAAAAAAAAAATTCTCTATAAATTCAATCATTTTTTTAATCAATGTGTTAATCTAAATATTTATCTTACTTATTCGTTTTAAATATCTAATAATTATTACTACGCAATGTTTTTATAAATTAGAATTTTTATTTCCATTATTGTTGTTCTAATCATTTTAAAAAAAATCTTTATAAGAATGTCAATATTCATGTTGTTTTTGAATAATAAATAATGTTTTTCTTATATACGGATATGAAGATTTAACTCAGAGTTTTAATTTTAATTTTAAAATAATTTATTTTAAAAAGTAATTCAAAGACATTTTTTTTTATTATTTGTAGCACTTTTAAATTACAAATTCATTTAAAATAAACATAAATATTTTTTTAAGATTGATTATTTGATTAAAAAAAAATCTTTAAACTTCAAATTGTTTCTGATAACTCATAAAATGCTTTGCTGAAGCTAAAAAAAGTTTAGTTTAGGTCTTTTACTTTTATAATGAAATCTGATTTAGAAAATGAAAAATGTTAAAATGCAAGATTTAGTACAATGTTAGAATACAATATGTTATGAAACATAAATAATATAAATTTATGTTAACCGGTATTTATAATGTACTTTGATTTATATATACAGTATATATATATGATATACGTATATGTAGAAAAACAAAAGATCTCAATTCACCATAAGGATGTCTTCAATAGCTCTCTTTATACTAACAGTGGGAAGAGACTGTAAATGATCAGTTCTGCATCTACACATAACATGGATTTCTCTTGGATCCTTCTTTCTTAATTTAATTTACAGTTTAAGTACGTGTGATTATCTGGATTTGTTGTTACTACGTTTTGGATAGAAAATTTTATATCTATTTGAGAGTTAAATATTGCTCAATTTGATTCAAACTCTGGAATGAAACATGATATGAGTTGGTACCAATTACAATGTTATAATGGATATATATTGAAGCAGTCAATGTCTAATCATCATCGAGCTTCATGCTTAACCATCTAAACTAATCTCCTATGGGGCCTGCAATTCAGACCTCACTGTAAATATATGCCATTCACCCACACACTGTATGCATAATGATCCAAAAACATTAATAAAATATTTAGCAAAGTAAAACAGTAGTGTGAGTGATGCATATATATATATGAACGAAGCAATAATTTTATTATTTATTGCTGAAAAGTACATTTTGTTTTATAAGTGTAAATATCTTTTTATATATGTGTATTTAATTAAACTAGTGGAATGTAACAACAAAGAAAAATGGGGAGGGCTTGAAATACTGAAATTATCTTTATCTATAGTCAGACTGTTTTCATTAATTAAAATTATAAATCTTAATTAAAATTTTTTTTTAGTTGTTTTCAAATCTCTAAAAATAGCTAAAATGGTATTCCAGCCTTATCTGTTTTATTTTGTTAATTAAATATTTTACTAATCAAACATGTTTTTTTTAATTAAGAGATAGCTGTGGGCAACTGAGATTGCATTCTTGGCAGGATTAAGGTGGATAAAAAGGCCCATAGAAGAAAAGAGTGGGAGTTTTTAGTTGAGATATTAGTCAGTCAAGTTTAGAGTTACTTTCGAAGTGTTTTAAGACCTTAACATTTTAAAAAGTCAAGAGAAGTTCGGTGCCGTGAACTGTGAGTAGAAAAGAAGCACTTTTCTCTTCTTCTCTCAGAGAACTGTCTGCCTGCAACTGTCGTCAAGTTCCATCTGACCAGCCATACAAGATGATCACTATTCCAACTGCCGATTGCTAATAACACTGCTATCCTGCTTTCCTTAGGTAACCATTAATGTGGAGCTGCCTTTAGTATAAAGTCCTTAAATAATTTGTTTATCTAAGATATAATGAAAATCTTAGGTTCTATTTATGTATTAATTCATAAATCTCTATTAATTATGCTCTGAAATTCTCTCTCTGTAATGCCTTATTAGTATAATGTAGTTCTCACTATGCCTTTCACGCTTATGTTATATAGCTTTGTGCGGCTCCATTAGTATTTAACTTGTTTTGGTTTAATATATATATATATTTATAATTGCTTTTCTTTAATATGCCAACAACCAACTTGCAAGTTTTAAAAAGGGGAGGAAATAATTGTTTAATTTGGAAAGAAGCAGGAGCTTCATTTGAAATCTATTGATAAAGTTTTGTTTATTTAAAATTGAAATAGCTCGCTAGGTTCGTTTATATTTAAATCTGTTATTCATGTTTTTTTTATCTAAAACATTTTATTTGGATGTATATTTTACTTTATTATTTGAATTTGTCTTTAAATTTTCATTTTAAAAGATTGTGAACCTTAATATAATTAATTCACCTTTCCTTGTTGGTGCCTGGATGCTAATTTTATCAGTTAATACGTATCTGGGAATCGAAATTAAATATAAAATTTTTGTTAGAGTAATGTCTTAGTTAAAGAGTTATTTTCTAGTATAATTTTCAGAATGATTCTTTATTCAAATATATCATTGCACAGAAGTCAAACCATTTACAGGCTTTCGAATATAGAGTACATTAAGTTTATTTTACATGTATAATGCTGCCGGCAGATCTTTTCTTCCTCTTATGGTACTTCCACATATATCTTTCTTCATTGTTTTAGTTCTCAAAATCATTCGTAATCAGAGATACGAATCTCTGTGGAACGCGAGGTTTATAGGGTTTTGATTGTGCTCTAGCCGTCAAGCCAAACCTCTCCATCCGATACTGTCCCATCAAAATGGCGGACGTATCAACCCCATTCATTCTCAACAGTTCAAAGTACCATAAGATCCGTATTTCTTTATACATGCTAGCATCGTTACTGTTTTAGTTAATGAATTTAAGCCTGTTTGACCTTTTGTGAGGTGCTAGAAATAATGACTCATTCATGAAATGTGCCAATATGCTAATTGGTCAGTATGTCAAATTTAAAATTGCTTTCATTTAAAACCGTTATCGATTCCCATAGACGTAAATCTGATTTGTATTAATGATTATATAATTGAGTCTCGTAAACATAGCGCATTGTTTGTTTCTTATGCATAAGCTCCAAAGACGTCTTTTACAAACAATGCCAATAAAAGTATATGTATAATGATTTTCATAATGTAGATAAGTCCTTGAGATCATATATTTTGCCTGTTTATCAAATAAATCATTTACTACTAAACCTTTCACGATCTTTTATATTTATTTTAGGCATCCACAACATACTGTTAATAAAAGTTTATTACATAAGTATATTAAATTCCGCACAAGTTATAATCCACTCTATAAAATTGTAGTCATTCAATAATTAATAAAGGGGATTTTATAAAACAATTCCCAAGTTTTGTAAATAAACAATGTCATCCCAAGCCTGAAACATTTTGTAACATATATATGCATTTTCTCAATATTTTATTAAATATATAAATTCATGTAAATCCTGGTTTGTTGTTGAATTATTATTTTCGAATTAGTATTTAGAACTATTTTTTTTTAGCTAATAGCTTAACATTAATAAATAACTATAATAAATATAATAACTGGAACTGGGCTACTCCGACCTCGATCATCATCATCAGTTTAGTATTTAGAACTTTTTTTTTTTTAGCTAATAGCTTAGCATTAATAAATAACTATAATAAATGTAATAACTGGGCTACTCCGACCTCGATCATCATCAGCAGCACGGATTTAAAATAATTTTACTGTGTCATCAGAATTGTTGTTCATTGGGTCAGAGATTCGAAGAATAGGCAAATAGGTTAGAATTCAGGATTGCTCCAGACCTGTGTATCTCGAGCATGATCGGATTCGAGGTACTTTTGCTTAGGATTTGAATCTTGTTAAGTGAGCATACTATTTTGACCAGTACAGTGGATTTTTTTTTCCAGGCTTGGATTCCCAAGTGGGGACTTCGTTATAAACACCCACATACCCTGAGTACTGAATTCTGTTTATATGTATGTTTTTAAAAAAAAAAAATTGTAAGAGATCATTGATGATAGATATGTATATTTCCTTCCTACCCGAGTTTGTTTTCCGATTTTATAAATATAAAATGTGAAAATTTTGTATTAAAACCAGTGTCCATGTGTTGCAACCATAAATGTAAATGGTTTTTGTTGTATCTGGTTTTGCAACTATAGAAAAATATTGTTTTCTATGTTTATAGCTACAAATGTAAAAATCTTGTTTTTAAAAAGGAAAAGAATTTTGATACACATGTGTTACAACCATAAGTGAATTTTTTTTCTGTATCTGGTTTTATAGACATATAAAATGTGTTTCTTATCTTATATACATAAAAATAAAAATGTTTCGCAAATAAAACCCATGTATTTCACCCATAAGTGATTTTTTTTTCTGTATCTGGTTTTATAAATATATAAAATGTGTTTCTTATGTTATATACGCGAAAATAAAAATGTTTTGCGAATAAAACCCATGTATTTCAGCCATAAGTTACAAACCTTGATTTTAACAAGGTTTACTTCATGTTTCATCCACTTTCTGTACATTATATATGTAATAGAGTTTATAATGTGTAACAAATACTTCGTTATATTTACTAGTTGAGTAGCCCAGATGTATTTGGAATTGTTTTTTGTTATGTTCTTTTGGCTGGCACCATATAAATGTGCCAACAGTAATATAATAAAATACGTATCAAAATGAGTTCAAACCAGGATGTTAGGGGTTGAGAGAGAGTTAAATTATATTTCCACTGTTTTTCTATGTATAATTATCATGAGCAGAACATTATATTGTAGAAACAAGTAACTAATCATTTTTTTTTGTAATAGTCTATTATAGGTGCAGAAAAACAACCAAAAAGTCAAGCAGCAAGGCAGTTGAATTTCAATAGATCATACACATGCATGTTATGATCAAATATTTTTTCCGGTTATAAGCAACAGTCATCAGCAACAAAAAAAAAATGGCAGAATGGAGGCAGTTGAAGAGAGGTGTATAATTAATGAAGAAATAATATAAAAAGGAAGTCAGAAAGTATAGCAACCAAAATTTCATGCTTAAAGAATTCTTTAAACAAGTAGAAGGGAATTCTAGTAAATAAAATGAGGCATCAGGAATTACCCATCACTGAACAATTTTATGCAGATCCAGATCTTCCATGGTGAACTACAGGAGAGTCCACAGGAACATATGGAAAATCTGAAGGCGATGTTTTCACTCTATGCACTGAGCAGTGGGGAACAAATGGCCATAGCTAGCCAGCATTTGGAGGCAACTGCTAAAGACTGGTGGCGAACATTGACACACAAACCAACAGATCTCGAAGAATACTGCTGGGCACTATGCAAGATTTTTTGGAGTGAAGAAAGACAGGAGTATATTTTGCACACTATAATCAATGAAAAATTCCCAACTAATCACCAAGAAACATACGCGCAATTCTTTTTAAAGCAAACCGCAAGACTCAGGTCTCTACCAGATATCACATGGTCAGAATCACATATTATCCGCACCATATGTCAGAACATGCCAATGAAGGTGCAGGAAATGATGATCATAAGCCGGATCAACAAGATAAATGAAATGACTGAATTTTTGGTTTCAATAGACTATGGATTCAGGAATCCAGAAACAGATGGAACCCTAACTTTGAACCCAGAACAAAGGAAGGGGAACATACAGGAATGCCCAGAATATTTAAAGAGACAACAGAATCAGTTTAAACCAGATGGTAGCCAGATGACTAACATAATATGGGAAAAAGAAAGCATGGAGAATGTTACAACCACATGCTTGTGTCCTATTATTGAAGTGATGATAGAATCCACCAAGGTATTAGCACTAGTGGATTCAGGAAGCCAAGCATCGATCATATCAAAGGCATGGATTAAAAGTATATAGAGAGAAGAGGATATCATGCAATTGCCAACATGTCCCATCCAGTTGGCCTTGGCTAATGGGAAAAGAATCATGAGCGAGAACAGTCAAATCTGGCTAGAGGTGAAGATTAATGAGAGATCTGATGGGCCATATTTTCTTGATTGTATCTGGACTAATCTGTGATGTGGTGTTGGGTTCTGACTTTCTAACCCAAAATCATGGAATTATCGATTTCTTCAGAAGAAAATGCCTGTTTGACAATGAATCAACACATTTCAAAGTGACTCCCCAAGCCGTACCTGAGAAACAAAGCTGCTTGATCCAGCCTGTTGATTCAGCATTGATACTGTGATAGTCAGAATCATCTATCTCGCTAACACACTGCAGAATTCAAACCCCAGACACAAAACTGAACATTCTAGGAGGGTTTGCCTTCTAGATATACTAAGTTTGAATCTAAAGTCCAAATTTCACAGCGCCATCTATGTGACAATGCATCTGATGCCACTACTAGTATGACCTTTGACTGGTGCCTGGTGGTCAGGGAGAAACAAAAGACTCTATACTAAAAGAAGTTTGAGTGGCTAATTAATGTCTATGGATTTACAAAAGAAATGCAGAAAATATATATATAGAATGAGACAGTGATAGGAATCAAATAAAATAAGAGATCAAATTTAGTTTTAAATAATTTCACAAAATTTATTCATATAAATTATATGTATAATGCCACTGTCTGCTTATATGAGACAGGGATGCGTATTAAATAATTGTTGGCATTATATTCCCACAACTGACAAAAAGACTTTAAAACAAAATGATGTATTCTATTCCTCGGGCTAATAGCATTACGATAATGTGCTTGACGAGATAGGAACATGTGTGAGGTGCTTTGAGCAATTATACAAGTTTAAGAAAATATTTGAAATTAAGTGTTATAAAATATTTATTGATTTCGAGAATAGCACGGACAAAAGCTTACTAAGCAACAAAGTGGGAATGTGATCAAGGCATTTATTTGAGAATAATAATAATAGAGTTACATTGGGAGGTCAGTATTGCTGATAATGAATTTATTAAAGTTGGAGGGTGTGACACGTTTAAGTCACGGATGCTTTGTAAAATAAATATAAAATAAAACAATATTGAAGATCCGGAATAATTATGGAGGGCATCTCGCCGCTAACCTGTAGGAAAGTATTTTATGAACAGCCAAAACTTAGCGACTGTGTGACGATTGCATTTAATTCCCAGGGGTGTCATTTGGGACACCCTCTGCCTGGAAACTTGCAATAAGTGAAAAGAACAGACTTTGCCGTGTAAAGAATCCTTGGAAAAATAAAACAAAGCGGTCTCAACAACCAATTCATTTACCAGCAATACGAGACTAACCATCTCAGTATTTTCCTAGGTGTGTCCGTATTCTGCAAAAATAAATTTTCAGTTTTTATAAAAATTTTCTCCATACTTTGCAAATTATGATTATTTTTTTCTATTTTTTATATAAATATTATTATAATACTTCTTAATACATTGTACAGGCTTAAACCTGCATTTATATATGTAATATATGCGGGGTTCGAACTCAGACTTTCACACGATCCACCACTCTCAGTGCCATACTTCTTGTAAATAATGCTTATAATAATAAAAATGAAATTTATGTCATTATACCAACTGATTATAAAAAAAGCAAGCAACTGATTTCAATCAGAATCTATTCCAAACAATAAATATTTAATTTTCCATTTTTTATGATTTTGTAGTTACATTCAACATTTTTTATACAAATATTATAATGAGCATTCCATCATTAGATTTACAATGATATGAATGGCTAAAACGTTGGAGAGTGGAGAGGTTTGAAGCCTTTCCATTAAAGTTTGTAGATTTTCTATCTTGATATAAACTCATCACTGATTACATATATGTGTAGGAGATGATGATCTACACCAATTGGTGAGTGCTGGTTCAGCATGAAATATGTATATTGGAGATCATTTATATTTTTAACATATAGTTATGTGTATCAGTTATATAAGATAGAGTGAATGACTGAAGGGTGCTTAAAAGTTAGTGTTCAAATTCCCTCTAATTATGTCAGTCTTAAGTTTACACATTATAAACCACTAAACATCACATGATCACTATCTCATACTAGCACATAATTTATTAAACAATTCAAAACAAAGCAAAACTCTCCATATAGTAGTGCCATCTTGTTCTAACAAGAGCAATCAATGGATGCCAGAAGGCTTGTGCATAAAATCCCTATCTAGTGCCTACTCATCCAATACCCCCAGACTAGTTTCTGGCTTGTGGCCTTCATCAGTGAAGAGCCTTAGATCTGAGAGCACTGCACCTAGATCTTAGGATCTAATGCAACCCTCCAGCACCCACCTTTTAACTCTATTTAACTACAAAACCATGAGAATGAAATTGAAAACACAATTAATATTTTCAATCCAAACTCAATCGCTTATATATTCATATGGGTCTGAACTCAATTCAGCATCCATACATTTTGGTATCTTTGGCTCTTTAACAACCATAGTCACCACTATCCTATTAGGCAGGATTGGTGTTAAACCACTAAACATCACATGATCACTATCTTATATACACAGACATATATTTTATAATGTACAATGAATATATTTCAATTGAAATTTATTAAAATTTAAAAAATGATTAAATTTTGCATATGTGTTTAGTTGAAAATCATTGATATATATGGACACAGACATGTGGCATAAGAATTCCTGAACATATTTGACTTACCATAAAATAAAAATACATGATAAAAATTTTAAGTGATATTTTAATAACACAAATACTTTATGCTAGGTTTACTTAAATATATATCATTTGTGCACATATGTGCAGTACAATAACTTATTAGTATAAATAAACTTCATCTACCATATTGGAATTTTTTATTTAATAGCAAAAATTCATTTTTCTTTTTATAGTATATAATTGACAAGCTTTTACATATATGTGTGTATTTAGCAATTTGTGTGCATACTGTCATTTACATCATGATATTTTTGATTTGAGAAAATAATAGTTATTAACAATATCCTTTTCCTAATTATTTCCTTGTTAAATATACACAAAATTCACTTATATGTATGTACATAAAATATATATATATATATATGATATGAATCAGTTTTCAAATTCTATCTTTACTGATTAGTTTCCTTTTTTTTCTTTTTTCTTTTAAAAAATAAAGATCTTTGACAGGTTGCAAAAGTTCTTTTTTAATCAGGTTAATCTTAACTAATTATAAATATCTTTAAAAAAATATACTCTGGCAAACTTCTTTTGCTTTCTTTTTTTCTAATCTAAAAGATTTTGGAGTTTCAGAAGTGTCTATGAATCAATCATTTCATTCAGGCAAAATTTACTTGTTATTTTTTTTAATATATAGATTTTTAAATGTCATTTTCATTAATGAAATTATTTCAAATATCAGTCTTGATATATATCACTATTGCTGGTTGTTCTTCATTTACATTTATAAATTTAAATATAGGTTTAAAAATGTCATTTTTACTAAAGAAATTATTTAAAATTTTGTTATCATTATATGTCTAACACTACTCACCATTGTGTAGAAGTATCTGTGCTTATCTGCATATATCTGAAACAGCATACTTCTAAATTAATTTTTTAGCAAGCTGAGAGATTTATCATGGTGAGACTGGTTTACAGTCATATTGGGAAAAGTATAATTTAGGTAAAGTGAGCCCCCTTCTTCTCAGAATTGGATATATTTCAGGCAAGCAAACTGTCTTCTAAAATACTTGAAGCTGACCCTTTTCTCCATGTCAATTCAAACTCCAACATCATGAACTATAGAGCAGCTTTGAGATTTGCCTTCTTAAGGTCTTATATCTTTATTGTATTTTTGGGTTCTGATCTGGAGTACTCTGCTAGCCAAGTATTCTGGACAGCTAATTAATGCCAACTGCCTCTCAAAAAATTACTCACCAAAACTATTCTAATTTTTTTATCAATACTTTTTATATTAATCTGCTGGGCTGATAAAACACATTAATTAAAAACTGTTCTTAACTAAAAACTGTTTTTCTTATCTCTCTTGATTGGAAAAAGTTGATTTCAATTAACTTTGATCCTTTGAAATTTTATCAAATTATGATCTACAAAGTTTCAAAATATATGGTAGAATATATACAAGCATTATTTAAAAGATTTCAGAGATAGATAATAGAAATTTTTACAATTATTAGTAGACATTTTATCATAAAATATGCTTGTTTTTAATTTCAAAATCAGAATTCAATAAAAAATATTTATTAGACCTTTTTTAAATGTTTAATTTATATTACAATTTTATTTTAAATTCATAATTATTTAATATTTTACTATGATTATTTTATTTCAGGAAATGTAAAAAAATAACTACAAGATTTTTGATTGTGTTTACTTCAACTTTTCTTTCAACTTTATATATATATATTTGTGCACAAATACTATATTATTGTGTGAAATGTAACACACTTGTTACAATATATACCACTAGATAATTCTATAAGTTAAAATGTATGTCCCTTATGTATATATTATAAATAGTATGTGTACATAATATATGTGTATATTGAAGCAGGTGAGGTTCATGGTCTATCATACTCACCAAATTACTAACCATGTTTGAACCTTATGTTCCCTCCCACTCCTATATTAATATATACATATATATATATATATATATATATATATATATATATATATATATATATATATATATATATATATATTTGAGATGTGCACCTAAAAGATTATAAAATTTAGCTCTTAATATTTTTACTATTTATTATTAATTCTTTTACTAAAAATCAAAATATATTAGGTGCATTTCAGATATATATATATATATATATATATATATGTTCAAAAGATGGCACTTTACCAAAACCACCGAACAAGTGTAAAATTTGTTTACATAAACGAAAAAAAGTCAGAATTAACTACCTCTTTCATTTGCTCACCCCCAGATGAGCTGATTTCAAGCTGGTTTGCTCTCCTCAGTGAGGGATAGAGTATAGAAACTAGATCTAAACACTGACTTTCAAGTGTTTATGCAAAACATTTCTATCAGATTGCAAGCGTAAATTTTTCAGACCGGTAAAGTCTTCAAACTCAGCCTAGCAAGCCAGATATTTATATGGGTCTGATCTCAGTTCAGTATCACCATATAATCAAAGTCTCTGCAATATATATTATTGCAAGAAAACTTCAAAGGTACATTTATGAAAAACAAAAACAAGTTATCCACGTAACCTGCTATCACTTGTTATTTATATTCAAAAGATGGCGCTTTACCAAAACCACCGAACAAGTGTAAAATTTGTTTACATAAACGAAAAAAGTCAGAATTAACTACCTCTTTCATTTGCTCACCCCCAGATCAGCTGAAATGAAAGAGGTAGTTAATTCTGACTCTTTTTTCGTTTATGTAAACAAATTTTACACATGTTCGGTGGTTTTGGTAAAGCGTCATCTTTTGAACATAAATAACAAGTGATAGCAGGTTACGTGGATAACTTGTTTTTGTTTTTCATAAATGTACCTTTGAAGTTTTCTTGCAATGATATATATTGCAGAGACTTTGATTATATGGTGATACTGAACTGAGATCAGACCCATATAAATATCTGGCTTGCTAGGCTGAGTTTGAAGACTTTACCGGTCTGAAAAATTCATGCTTGCAATCTGATAGAAACGTTTTGCATAAACACTTGAGAGTCAGTGTTTAGATCTAGTTTCTATACTCTATCCCTCACTGAGGAGAGCAAACCAGCTTGAAATCAGCTGATCTGGGGGTGAGCAAATGAAAGAGGTAGTTAATTCTGACTCTTTTTTCGTTTATGTAAACAAATTTTACACTTGTTCGGTGGTTTTGGTAAAGCGCCATCTTTTGAACATAAATAACAAGTGATAGCAGGTTACGTGGATAACTTGTTTTTGTTTTTCATATATATATATATAACAGGAACAATTACTAACACTATATTAATTTTACCAATATTGCTTTTAAGTTTGTAAAAAAAATAACTTTTTGTTTGAATTTGTTAAAAACTATATTTTTCTTTTAAAAATCCAGGATAGAGTATGCAACTGTTAATTGTCTAAAAATAACTTATAGGGTGGAAATTTTATATTATCTAATTTTGGGAAAGAATGTTTAATTAAAATGGACTAAGAGTCAAAAGGAAATTGAATTAAGGATTTATACTTTTGCCATTAACATTTAATCAAATCTATTTTTAATTTGGAAATAGATTTGAATATATATTTTGGACAAATTATCTAACAATTGCATCTCCAAAACAATAGGTGAAGGAAATGAAATTAAAAAAAAGGAATACTAAAAGCATTCCTCACATACCTGAGGGCTGTATATAATGCGCTGATTTTTGCCTACCGAGGAAATAACTAGTTTGCAGAAAAGCTGTTGTAAAAAAGATTCCATGCTATTTTTTTTTCAAAATGTTGGAAGAATAGAAAATTAATTACCTTCCTTGTTTTTTTTTTTTGCTGGTCAATCTCACCTCAAATAATCATCTCACTGATGCCTCAAAATATGATCTAAGAATGAAGGAATGCCTAACAGAAACTTTCTATTAAAATGATTTCAATCCTGTTAATTTTTCCATGCTGGAGCCGAACTATTAATATGGACTCTTTAACATAGCAAAGTAATTAACCTAAGAACTGCCTATGAACTTTACATCTTATTCCTTCTAAATTAATCTCAATCTCAGCTCTCTGTATTTTAATTTTAAATTGTTAAGTTAAATGTTTTTTTATTAATTATTAACTTTATTTGTTCTCATACTACTAATTTTCTTTTATACGTAAGGTCTGTTCTTATTTCTTTAATCTTGGTGTGGTTTCTTTCTTCATTTTAAATTGTTGTATTTTATTATTTTTAAGTCGCCAATCTAAACAATCTTGCGAGCCTAATATATAAAGTTATTTTTCCCTATCTACTTAAACCTCCATGAGTCAAGGTTAATAAAATCTCCTCCCTTTTTTGAATTAAATTTACATACTTTCTTAGTTAATACGCTCACCAGATTGTTTCTCAGGTTAATCCAATTACATGATTTTTTTAAAAATTTCTTTAAAAGAAATATATATATTCTTTATGTATAATTTTTAAATTACAAAAAAAATTAACGCTATCAAATATTTTTTGTTATACATTTAATTCTGAAAAAGTGATTTTTTTCTTATTGTTTTTGTATCATATATATTATAAAACTATACTCTTAAGATTTCAAAGGCTTGATTATTCTCAAGTTACAAAATTCACAAGGGTGGGATTTCAGTCTGTTAAATAACAAGGAAGGGAAGGGAAAAATTTTTAAAACCTATTTGTATGAATTAAATCTTTCCCATATATATTATATAGCATAGTGTTAATTGCCTAAATTATAGCATTCGAGTGAGGTTCATGCGTTTTAAAATAGTAATTTCCATTTTATGTCATTAAAGACAGTATTACGTTGCATTGCTGATATAATATTTTGTTCATTAATATTATGTGCTTCTAACTTGGAGGGTTACAATAAACTCGGACCCATAAACTTTCTTCATGCCCTATCCTGCAGGTAGTTGACCTTCTGGGGATCATTTTTGTATAATAGGCCTCACATCAGTCACCCATAGAACCCTGGGGGACCACACCAAGCCTAATTAAACTTCTTTAATCAGTACCCTAGAAAAGGGACTCTTAGCCATTTCGTTTTCTTTGTTTGGAAGCACAACATCACTTCGGATTCTTCTGCCTTTATATCAGCCCCACTGCTTTTCCCATTAGTGTTAATTTATTTATTTAATGACCTCATTTCGATGCTGTAATCATAAACTCATGCTTTGCTTATGTATATATATGTCTTTCCAATAAGAGTCATTAGTTTAATTAATATTGTTTTTTCTTATTTATTTGTAAAATCCCAGCACCGTAATTCATGCCATTTATTTAAGAGTATACATATTTTAGAAAACAAAGCATTCTTTTTTTTTTAAATCTGAATTTAAAGAATGGTTAAAATTATTATGTTCTCTAATAAAAGATACTTGATTTAAATGTATATTATTTTATTAAATCCTCACAAACATTGTACTCCATGTTTAAACCATTTTTAAAATATATTTTTGATTTTCATGACCAAAATGGTGTGAAAATTGTTTATATAATATGTATAATGATTCCTAGAATGCTTCATAAATTTGTATACTTATCATCACCTTTCAGAACCACTGCTAAAGCATTAATTTAAAAATGTGTAAGTTTGTTTTGCGATCAAATGATTGGCACCTTAACCTAACCCACCAAATATATTTATTGATGTATAATATGTAATTTATTCATAAGAGCATTGAAACAAATATCTAAGTAATTTACTGTTCATTAAATGTTTTACTAAATATTTTATTATTATTCAAGCCACTTATGTATTTCGAATTATCTTCTCTCCACTTCCATACATTCCAACATATATGTGCGTTCTTGTTAAATATGTCTCATTGTCTCCTTCATTCTTCTAGTTGACCAGACTTAAGAATTAATTCTCATGTGCCATCACTATTATGTTATTCATTAGGTGTTCAATCTGGGGCTTGTGGAATGAGTTCGAATCTAGGTTGGTCCCTGATCTAAATCTCGGGCTTGACTGGGTTTGAAGTACGTTTCATTGAGTTCCAGCTCATGTTAGATAGATCAACATATTTTGACCAGAACAATATAAGTGATTAAAATATAAAATATACTTTTTGCTTTTGATTGGAAATTTTAAAAATAAAATGCTTACCAAAAATCTACTGTAAATAAATTTCACTTAATGCATATAATTTTACTTTAAATCAATTTCACACTTATAGTATATATTCATCTATCACTAGATATTTCTGCAATAAGTCACTATTATAATCTATACATATATCATAGTCAGTATGTGTATACAATTATATATGTATAATAAACCAGTAATTAACTTTTCTGTTTGAAATTGGTTGACTTTTTTTTATTTGAAATATAAAAAAATTAAAGAAAAAGCTTAACAAAACTATATTAGAAACAAACTTTATTGCTTAAATGAGCTTACAATAGCAATCAAGAAATTCATGAGCATTACTTAAAATGCTGAATTTCTAAGAACAGTTTTTAAAGTTGATATCAAAATATTCAAAACTCCACCCACTCCCATTCTTCCATATCAAAGGAACTAAGTCATCTATTTAAAATATTAATGTGCTCTAACACTTTCATAGAGATTTTTAAAAACATACAAAATTTCAACAAATTACATTGAACTTAATTTTATTAATCTTGATTTTTAAATGTTATTGAATGTTATTAAATTGAAAGCAAAAAAATCTTTATACTCCCCTCTTATGAGTTTACTTAAAACAAATAAGAGTTCTAGGAAGAATTTTTAAATTTGATGTCAAAATATTCTAATATTTTTCCCACTCTCTGCTCCATGTCTTAAAAACTAAGTGACCTACTGAAAGAATTAGTGTGCCATATGAATTTTCCCAATATTAATTACTTATATACCAAATTTTAAGCAATTCTATTGAATCTAAATCTATTAAACCTCAATTTTAAATTTCATTCTAACTTAAAAGTGATTCAAAAGTTTACAAAGATACCAATCAACAAGCAAATTTTCCAACTTCATAACATTTACTTTATGAAATAATACTGAAGTCATTGAGGGTTAAAGCATTAATGAAATATTCAATTCTATAAATGAAAAAAAAAGTTGCCATTTGTAATCATATATTTGGTACCCTAAATTTATTATAAGTGAAGAAAATATAGTTACTATCTCAAGAAAGAAGGGTGAAACAAAACTAAAAATATATAACCATATTTAATTGAAGTTAAATGAATGCTTGGTTTATCCATACAGATTTTGAATAAAAGTTCTAAAAATCATCTACAAAAATCATTAGTGAATTTAGCATCTATAGTGAAAATAAAATTTTATGTTCAGTATCCATAGATGTCCATTGTGTTTATTTAAATTTGTAAATAATTTTTGAATAGGTATTGTAAAAGATATACCATGGAAATTTTCAAATTAAAATATATGCAGGTGAATGATTATTAATATTAGTAATTATTATTTAAAAAATTTTATTGTCCAAACTGATGATTTTTAATCTTTTACAATAAAAAGTGTACCATATTGTATATATATGCTGGACTATTTCCATTATCTAGTTTTAATTTTTAAATATTTTTAGAATGCTTCAAACTTTACTTCCCAAATAATTGCAACTACTAAAAATAACATATAGATTAGTTTGTAACATAACATTTTGAGTAGTACTGGTTTTTTTTTTTCAAGTGCTGCAAGTCATACTTGTGATAGCATGAGCATGAAAAAAAAAGACTTTTAAGTTTATGAATATAAGGTGATTTTCTAACTAAATAGATTATTTTGTCAAAAGTAACAGTCAGTCTAAATTTTATATATTTATCTACCTGTATATTTCTGATTTCTCTTTTTTTTCTTCTAAAGTAAGGTTAATGAGTAATTTTGACACATTATGAATTATCATGTTAGATTGATTTCTGGGATCTTTACAGAAAATTGTAATAATAAGACATTGATAAATTATTGAACAAGGTTAATGAAAATATGTGAGATTGTGGATCAATCAATGCCAAATGAAGAGAGCAGGTTTCGCAATGCACTGCAACTTACAAGTTATTTACCTTTATCAGATGTTTTTATTCATTATATCATTAAAGTATATGTGAAAAAATGTGAAATTTATACATGTATTTAATGATTTATATATCAATGCAACCATTTTACACTTGACTCAATAAACAGACTAAACTTTTACATTACCTATTATGTGTTGTTACCATCCTATTATAAGCATATAAGGATAGTTATAATAAAAGTCGTTACTCCACATATAAAATCTTTATATTATATTTCAATACATATAATTTTTGAAAAACCTGTGTATTGACAAAAAAGGTATAATAATACTTGATTTTTAATAGATCAGTTGATTTGTAGCAATTACAACTTTTTTAACCAGTTTCTAAAAATGTGTACATTCAAGAATGTAATACCATCTATCAATGTTAGGAGGATATGAGCATGAAGAAGATAACTCTGACAGTGAACAAGAAAAATGAGATCAATATAAGCAAAGTGCTATTATGATGTGCTGTTTATACAAAGCGGATTTGGATATAAAGAAGAAAGTGTTTAAACATGAAAGTAGTCAGACACAATAATGAGTTGAGCAGTTTTCGTGTATTTCAATAGCATTTAAATTTTTGTTTTGTCAATTAAATATTTATTATCCAATATGAGAATTTCTCAAGATTTTCATCACCCCCAACAATTTTTCTGTGACTCATCGAAGGGATCACAACCTATGATTGCATACCAATAATATATATGACAATTGTTTTTTTTTTTATTTTAAAGTATTAATAATGGGTAAAATAAAAATTTTAGATATTTTTTTTTAAATTTTTGCAGTCAAGAATCTTTTACATAACTCAAAGGAAAAAAAGCATTTACAACATCGATTGTGTAAACAAAACAACACCAAAGTTTTTGAACCTATTTGAACAACAATGCAAAGCTATGGTTAATGACATTGGCAAACAGTTATAAATTAATAAATTTTTAATGCTTTGACACATCTCCCCCCAGTGATCAGCATTACACGCAATTTTATTTCAGAATAACGGTTGGTGAAATTTTGAATAATATTTATTTATATTAATTAAATACATAAAGCTAAACTAAGCATTACAATAAATTAAATAATATTCATGAATGTTAAATCACTTTTTTTTTAAAGTAAAAAATTATTTTGTCAAGCTTTGGTGGTTGAGTGGTCAGCACAGCCGTCTTACAAGCAGTTGTCCCGGGTTAGCAGGTTTGCTTCCCGGCCGATGCTATGACACATGAAAAAATATTTTTTTTTATTGGAACGTTAATTATACTTAACTAAATTTTTAATAGAATGTCTAGACATATTATAGAATGTCCAAATTTTTTTTTCTGGCAAAATATAATATAGTAAATAACATAAAGGATCTTTCATTTATGATGTAATAGATAGATAACCAGCAGAGACTAGACAAAATTGTTCGGGTTGAGACATAGTCTTGATGAATATTAAAATTACAAAAGCACATTAAAATGATGAAGAAATAGATCTGTAAAACTTTATCAGCATAAATAGTTTGAGAATTTCACACTCTGCCTAAAATAAAGTTTGGTAATGTGTAGAATATCTAGAAAATATGCACAGTTTGTTTTTTACAATATCTTGACGTTTTTATGAGGATTCTATGCAATTAATGCTTTTATATATTTTCAATAATATATATAGACGCACATACACAAATCGATTGCATTATGAAGATTTTTTTTCTTTTTTAAAAAAATTTTCTATTAATTATGCTTGTTTTTAGCTTGATTTTAAGATGACTATCTTCCTCCCTAGAGTTTAGTAATGTGAAAAAAATAGGGTTTATTTAATCAATTATTCAGAATGTTTGCTACATTTAATAAATAAATTAGGGAA
Source organism: Epiperipatus broadwayi (assembly GCA_028023455.1). Taxonomy (NCBI): domain Eukaryota; kingdom Metazoa; phylum Onychophora; class Udeonychophora; order Euonychophora; family Peripatidae; genus Epiperipatus; species Epiperipatus broadwayi. Next base: position 3,848,304 of record JAQFVV010006229.1, on the reverse strand, counting down.
ATGAAATCAAAATGAAAAACAATAAACATAGGGGAGGGGGGGGAATTTAGATTACCTTTAAAACGTCAAGCAAAAACCTTTCTTTTAATTTTTGTATCTACAGAAAAAAGTCTATATTGCAAAAATCCGAATTTAGAGATGAAATTGAAAGCAAAATACTGCTTTTAATAGTTAAATCAGTATTTTATTTAAAACAAAAATATATTTATATAGACTATATATGCTGTTGTAAGTAAACTTTTACAGTTGGCTAACTAATAAAAGCTACTGAAAAAAAAGGCAATATTAAAGTTAAGTTCTAAAGCAGATATAATTTTAATGTTATTAGCTACATAAACATTCCTGGATAAGACTGTTTTCCACTACCATAATTTAATAAAATTGGCAAATAGAGAATAATTTTAAATATACTTCGAACAATTAATTTTTCATTGTACTTCATGCAATTTGTATAACTTTATGCCTGATTGTAAGAAGGTTCACTTCTGTTATAGTAGGCAATATGTTCAACTTCACTTCTGATAGAGTGAACTATTTATGAATCATTATATTAATTAAATTGTAATAAACATAAAGTGAATGTATATATTTGGAGAATATATTACAATATAAGTAAATATCTGTAATTAAATTAAAATAACTACCTTACACAAAGTTTCGTAATGTCAAAACAATGAAAGGCAGAATGGGACTTCTCTTTTGTTGAGCCCTGTTATTATATAAGCTTGATTTTTGGTGTAGTTAGTCCTATAATTTCAAAACCACATCAAAAACTAATAAGAGAGCTTAAAGAGAGAGAGTGGTATCAATCTCTCCATTGTTTGGCTTCCATTTCAATTACAGAAATATTTTTAAAAAAATTATAATTAATTATTATTACATATATAATTAACTATATAATAAATTGTTACATTTTTATTTACTATTGTCAAACTCACTCCACTCACAACTTTGACACCATCCACCTCAGAGAAATACAATAATGATTATTACTAATCATTTTCTAAACTAGAGATTATCTCTAGAAGAGATATAAACTTTAAACCTCAGTTAAAGATTAATATATCTGATTTTTAAAGTTTAAACATACACACACATGGAATTATTCACCTTTCTCTTTCCCATGTGTAATATCTTTATAAATATATTAAACAACCTCCATACTTCCTCATTCTTTTTAAATTCATATAAATAAAAATACAATGAAAGACAAATGATCTCCAATATGCATTTTGTGCTGAACCAGAACTCATCAGTTGGCTCAAGTCACTATCACCCATATATATCTCTATTATATGAAGAGTATTTTTATCTATAGTAAATTATTACATTTTTATTTACCATTTTAAACTCACTCCACTCACAACTTTGGTACCATACACCTCAGATAAACACAATAATGATTATTACTAATCATTTTCTAAACTAGAGATTATCTCTAGCACAGATATAAACTTTAAACCTCAGTTAAAGATTAATATATCTGATTTTTTTTTTAATTTTAATCATACACACACATGGAGTTATTCACCTTTCTCTTTCCCCTTGAGGTTTAAAGTTTATATCTGTGTTAGAGATAATCTCTAGTGTAGAAAATGATTAGCAGTAATCATTATTGTATTTATCTGAAGTGGATCATATCAAAGTTGTGAGGGGAGTGAGTTTGACAATGGTAAATAAAAATGTAACATTTTACTATAGATAAATACTTTTCATATAATAGAGACATATATGGGAGATAGTGATCTGGGATAATTGATGAGTGCTGGTTCAGTATGAAATGCAACTTGAGGGTTATTTGTCTTTTATTGTATTTTTAGTTATATGAATTTAAAAAGAATGGGGAAGTATAAATGTTGTTTAATATATCTATAAATGTATAGTAAAATATAATAGAATAATTATGTATTGTTAATATGGTAAGTGCATTTTTCTCTCAGTAATAATACTAGCAGTTAGGATAAAAATAATGGCAAAGATAGGTTTTAGAGAAAATTTATGCTTCTAACCATAACTATATAAAGAACCATTTTTAATTGCATTAATAAATGTGTAAGGTTTGTACATATATTGTGTGCACAAACTGTACATATATATCTCACTAGATTTTTTTACAAAAACAATCGAAATTCTTAATGTTATTTTTGCTCCAAGTTGTTAAATATGTTAAAGGGTTATGAGTTAAGTTGCCAGACACAGAAAGGCTGCAGATTATAATTAAAAAAACTAGCTAACTGCTTGTGATTCTTGTTAACTTTACAGATGAAGTAATTAGGCATAGATTTGTCAGCAGCATGAAAAACACAACTTATTTGTGAAACTGTTTAAGAATGCAAAAACTATATTCAAGTTGGCTTTAGAACAGATAATTTGTCATGAAACTATAGGAAATCAAGCTATGTCACAGCTTTTGAGAGTCATAAATGGATGACATTACTATATAGATGAGTCTAAGTTAGGCCTTAGGGTAAAACCCTATCATGAAAACATTTATGCTCATTTATTGATGTTCGAATGATTATAACTCATGAATATGCAGATTTTGCAACAAATTGGACCATTTAGAAAGGACAAACAGAAAAAAAGGCCATCGATAAGATAGCAAAAAAAGTATGATACCAAAAAGATAACTAATAGTAAAATCATGGAAAATAAATGTCCATTAATAACTATCTTATAGTTATATTTCTTCACTCAGTATAGATCATTTTTATAATTTAAAAAAAAAACTTGGAGATAAAATAAATAATGCAAGAGTGTGCCTTGAAGCTCCAAATTAAATAATTGACTACCAGGTATTAAAGTTGTGTTACTAGGAGAAGTCTAGGTGAACATACACTCAAGTTTATTAAGAGTTTATCCCTACTAAGTTTATCTCAATCTCACAGTTAGAAATTGGTTTGATGAATTAGATATTACCACATTAATATTTTAAATGTTGTGTTACTTGAGTATTTTCTATGATTACAATTTTAAGTTTAAATAAAGCAGAGTAATTAAATATCAAATGCAGATGTCTTGAATTGCCTAGTTATGGCATTTAAATCACAAGAAACAATAAAAAACAAGCTGAAATACCAGTTCCAATAAATAAAATCAATATAAAATAACAAAATGAATTTTTAAAAAATATTTACAAATACAATTAAAAAAAACAAACATTTAGGCCTAAATTTGTTGCCATTTATATCCATCCAAAGTTTTATCATGGATTTAATACTTAATAATCTTATTGTCCAGATAATTTTTTTAAACTAAAAATTTATTTTACTATAGTAGTCTTATGGCATTCTTTGGTTCATCAGTTAGTCATTTAGTATTAATCTACAGCTTGGGATCTTCAAATTCTTTATATATATATATATATATATATATTGTACCAGTTGAAAAACCCACCACCTAAACTGCAAGTTGGATCCGGTTGTCATCTGATCGTTCGTGTTAGCCGCCAGAGGTGCGATTTCTAGCTAAATTTCTAGAAATATGCCGTTTCCGCGGCCGCACCCAAGCCTTTAAGCATTCTTTCCAAAAGAAATCCTAGAAAGATTGTTAACTCGGAGTTAAGTCTACTTTCTACGCTAAAAGGTAGAGTATTAACTCGGAAGTTAAGTCTCCTTTCTACGATAAAATCTAGAAAGAGTGTTAACTCGGCTTAGCGGCTAACGGTGTGGCTTTTTCCGATGCTAAAAGCAGAGGAAAATGCCGTAGTTGTTTGTGTCATGCACTATATCGTAATGCTGCATTATGTATTTGATGTAACAATATCGTACTAGGGTGTTTATTTTGATCGTGTCACAATTATTTAAATTTTCATCGGTGCCTTAGTTTTTTTTAAGACCAATCAATGTACTGTTACATTTTATCAATTTTAACAGTATCGTGATTGTTCCTCATAAATTTGTATTCCTCCTAAATTTTCGATTAGGGTGGAATAGCGTAAAAATTTAAAAATCACGCTTTGAGTCACGTTTTAGCGAGAAATTTTCCGAGACAAAAAGTACGGCTAATTCCCACAATAGAAAACTTGGAAAAGATGGGAATATCCAGACACGGGCCAGCACTGGAATATTTCTACAGCAGAAAAAAAACATCCTGCTGCTGAAAGAAAAGATTGGATTGTGCAGCAAATATATGCAGATTTGAGGTCCGAAAACATCTGCCGACGGAAAGGTTCACTTCGTAAAGGCAAGCTTGTTTGAGGGATTCTAAATGACCTTTGTCAAATGTCAAAAATAAAAGAAGTAACTTCAATTTTTATTTAAATGTACATCCCTTCTTCTCCCGATAATTGTTGGCATCGGCAATCAAATGTAAAATAAAAGAAGTAACTAAAATTTTTATTTAAACGTAACCCCAAAAACCCCTCTTCTCCCAATAATTGTTGTCGTCGGCAATCAAACAGTCAAATAAAAGGAACGTCAATTATTCTTTAATCGTATAGAAAAAAACAAAAAAAACCCTCCCACTAATTGTCCTGGCCAATCAAATGTAAACCAATCGAAGTAAGACAGTAAATTATTAGTTAAACATAACCCAAATTACTATTAGAACGTACACCGAAAAAGACTCGCTCTTGTCAATCAAAATTAAAGAAACCTAGACTATTATTGTCCCATTGTCAAATCGAATATTATTTGGGAAAACCCAAATAATTTATAAACGAAAAAAAAAAAAGAAAGTCAAATCGGTTTTCAATCAAATGGTAACCGATAAAAATAACTTAAATTTTGATTTAAACATACACACGAACAAAAACAAAACTCTCTCTCCCAATAATTGTTGTCGCCTATCACCAAAAAACACCCACCCCTCTCACTAATTATTGTCAGCAACCAAATGTACACCACTACTAAAAGTAACGTAAACTACTATTCTTTAAACGGTTACACCCTTCTCACAATAATTGTTGTCTGCAATCGTACACACAAAAAAACACCCTTCCCAGTAATTAGTGTCGGGAATCAAATGTAAACCGATCAAAGTAAGACCGCAACTTATTATTTAAACGTAACCCAAATTACTATTTGAATCTACACCAAAAAAAAACACCCGCTCTTGTCAATAAAAATTAAACAAACAACAACTATTATCGTCCCATTGTCAAAAATATTTATTTGTAGAACCAAAACCATAATTTATAAACGAAAGGAAGTCCAATCGGTCGTCCATCAAATGTAAACTGATAAAAGTAAAGGTTTTAAATTTTATTTAAACATAAACACACGCGCGCGAAAAAAAAAAAACAACACTTCTCCCAATAATTTTTTCGGCAATCAAATGCCATAATTTATAAACGAAAGGAAGTCCAATCGGTCGTCCATCAAATGTAAACCGATAAAAGTAAAGGTTTTAAATTTTATTTAAACATAAACACACGCGCGAAAAAAAAAAAAAACAACACTTCTCCCAATAATTTTTTCGGCAATCAAATGTAAACCTATCAAAGTAACGTAAATTATTATTTAAAGATCCATCATAAAACCCCATTCTCTCTTGAATTTTGTCAATCCAATTTTACAAAAACAGTAATATATATATTTTTAAAAAAAAACACAAATTACTATTTGAACACACACCAAAAAAGACCCTTTGGTAAAAAAAAAAATATTATTATCCCATCGTCAAAAATATTATTTGGGAAAAATAATTCAGAAACGAAAAAAAGTAAACTTTGTAAACAAACCAAAAAAAAAAGTCAATATTAATAGAGAATCGCTATCCCGGGAACTATATATTAATGTGTTTTTCAGTTAGAAATCACGCCTCTGGTGGCTAACACGAAGGATCAGATGACAACCTCGGATCCTTACTCAGCTGAACTAAAACTGAATTCAAACCCAACTCAACAGCTCAGATTAGTAGAAATCTAAATCGACGGCACAGTGCTATGTGCCAAGAAACTAGCTCAATGGTTGGTGAGGATCAGAGACCCCTGAACTGACATTAATATCTGATAATAAATGACTAAAATAATTTTAAATCGAATATGTATATGTTCGGGTTGCCAACACAGACAGCGTGTATTAACATTAAAATAATTATGAAAGAATTAAGCACTAAGAAACCAAGTGTGTTTAGAAAATATTTAATAATAATAGTTTGTTTTGTTTGAGTTTTAAATAATGATTATATTAATTAATTCTAGTCCTTAAACAAAGTTTATAATTATAATACGAGTGGCGGTCCTTATTATATGCCAATGAATATTACGCACTATTTGAAAGTCTATGTCTATGCCCACAATAAGAAAATAAAAGGCAGATAAAGGTATTCATTAGTAAGGGGAATTATTACTCTAATTTTTTTTTACGAAAGAATGTGATATTTATTTTCACATTCGCAAATCCATTCATGAAGAACAAGATACGTATTTTAGGGCATAACTTTTAATCTTTATTAGAAAATTTATTTTGAGATATAACGGAGAATTTGTTGGACTTTAATTTAAATCACTTCATCATGAATTACGAGCATCAGAGCGGGCTTTACTGGAACAGAGAGGTAACGGTGCTGACGAATTATGAGCTATAAAGTGAAATTGAAAGACGATGGCTAGTCGATAATCGAAGTCCTATGGCGGCTTGATCTGACAAGTCTTATGCCCTTTGACTAATATGAACAGGAGAGGAAGTGATTTCTTCCTCGATAATTTAAAATAACAGAAATTATCACCGACCAGCCTAACAGAGCGAAAGATAGCCCTACGCCAGCAACGTTGAAGATGATGACTTGCTAGTCACCATTTGAAAAATAAAATCCAGTGATAGAATGCTCTACGTGATGATTTGATCAATTTCATTAAAGTCAAATGAGCTTTTAACTAAAACTATTTTAATGCATTATAAAATTATATTCATCATGTCCCAAATATTGTGCCCCTCCTGAATATTAATAGACAGTGAAAACAATCTGAATTAGAATGTATTTAGTTGATTCCTTTATCTACCCTTTTTACAAAAACATTTTAGATTATATGTGAATAAAGAAATATTGGTGAATAAGAGAAAAAAACATTTTAACATTATATATATGCATATATAAACATTTGTAAATTAGATAGGAGCTGGGGACATAGGTGAAAAACGGAGCTAATAATTTACTATAAAAATAACAAACATTTAATAATTTCTTTCAACTCGATGATTGATAGAACTCTATAAATCTAGTTCTAATGGGTGAGAATTATTATCAGAGTTAATATTATATTTTCTACGTAAGGCAGATAGAACAAAGGAGTTTATCGAGTCGAAAGATTATTGGCATATAATTAAAATAACAACATTAATAAATTACACAAATATATATATATATATAATATAATAAATGAACCGCCAAGTAAGAAAAGAGAAAGTTTAAAGACTAGAGGTTGAGAGAACTATGATATAAATTTACAATAGCATGAATAAAAGGTTTTATAAAGATTGTTACATTAAAGAATAAAAGAGCTCTAAAAAGAGAGTGTAAAATAAAGTTCGGAACTGGCCAGAAATTTATGGAAATATATTACCCATTTCTTCCAGTGGATCCTTAGGTTACACATCCGAGTTGGTAAAAAAACATAGGCACCATTTGATTGATTACTTGAACAGCATTTTATTTGATTTTGGCAGCCTGATTTGTCCGGAAAGAATTTAGCAGCTTCATTGAAGATTTTTAGGGGACCTCAGGAACAATAGCCAGATTCTTGACATTTAGCCCTTTATCATGATAGGAACAATTTTTGAATTCATGATTTTGAACAGCACATAGTTTACTGGCCTTTTCTGCAACAAAGATGGCTTTTTTTCTCCAAACTTTTCAGAGATATATATACTGTTCTCTCTGATGCCTTCAGGCTAGTGCTTCTTTCATTATCAATGTTTTTAGATACATTCCTTCGATAAGGCTTTCAAACTCATTAACTTGAATTCATTTTCTAATTAGAAAATTAATTTTTAAAATCAGAAAATGATTTTAATTAGGAAATCCTTATCTTTTTTTCTAAATAATAAAACTTTAACTGTTGTTTTTGAAAAGGGAAAATCTGAAAGCTTATCGAAAGAATGTAGCTTTTAATCAATAAAACTTTAACAAATTATTTAAAAATAAAATCAAACATTCCCGATGCAATGAAACTTTAAACAATTATATATATTTAAATATTTACAAATATATACGCACAATCCACGCAGTTATAATATATAAATTCATGAATAATTCTATCATGAATTTATTAATAGAATTGATCAATTTAAATCTGAAACTAATTATTTGAATACCCATTTATGAAGTAAGTTTTTCTTTATGGAAATCAGCATGATTGAATGTATAAAGCCGCATTGCATCGGAAATTTAAGGTTAGTACTAGGGTTTGAAGTGGGCTTATGGCTAGATGTCATGAAGCTAGGATCGAACTCAGATCCGACTGCTTCAATATATATATATATAATTTCACCCAGCATGCTAGAGAAATTTTTGAGTAACGGAACAGTGTTCTATCAGAACATCAGGACAAGTAAAAATATTTTCATTTATTATCATCAATCATTTTAAGCCACTAATTATGAACGATTACATGGAAACATTTTGCTGTTCCAAAATTACTTTCAAAAAGCATGGATGCATCCATGCTTTAACCTACTGTTAAATGCCATATTTTTTATCATGACTACAATTTTTATAAGGGTAGTTATTGCCAAGCTTTGGTGACTTGCCATCTTTATACTCATGTATCTTTATCCCTAAACCAAACCTTGCATTAAATTACAGTTTATGCATTATCTAGGAATATGAAAAGGATTAACATTTAAATTAATATGTTAACGAATATATTAATAAATGAAGGAATTATATAAATCTTAATTCTTCATAAACAGCCTTGCTGAAGTTTGTCAAACATGTTCACCGAGTTTTATCCCTACTCTTGCTGATCAAAAGTTTTTTTTTTTTGGAGACCATTTATAAAGAAGTTAATCAAATAATCCTTTCTTTATATAACCTTAATTAACTATATCTAATTATATTTTTCTTTAACTAGCATGTATTTTTCTACTTTTTTAAATTATATACAAATTGAATTTTTAAGATCATCATTAGGGACTCTAAAAAAAACTACGAACTGAAATTTTACATTTGTATATACGTTTTTAAATTTCATATTTTTAATTTATTTTTTTTAATATAAACGTATTTGTTTACTTTATTTAAATATATAATTATTTATATACAACATATACAGCACGAGAAATCATTAAAAGGTAGATCCACACAGAATCTTTTAGGATCTTAAAGAATAATTTATATATTATATAATATACATTCTGCATATAATGATTTGTGTATTTATTAATATTCAAAAGTATTACTCTTTGCAAATATTTTATTTATTTTAAAATTAATACATTTGCTTCAAATCATTGATAACTATGCAAGTATGTGTAATCATCGTTACACATATGAGAAAGATGGGTGGGACAAGAAAGACTACTAGTACAATTCAGAGAAGGGAGTTTAGAAGTAAGAGAAACTGGATTAAATTTGAAAAGACTTTGATTAATAATTCAAAATAATAATGGTGATGATGAATTAGTAGGATAACTGTTTTTAAATTTTAATTTCCAAACTTAGTTATTTATTTTTTAACTATTTAGTACAATGTTTGTAATTATTTTAAACTCTACTGAGGTCTTTGTGACTTCAAATAACTTCATAATTGAATAAATTCATATTGTAAAAAATATATTATAACATACATTCACACGTTTGAAAAATTTGAATAAAGCCCAGAGCTAATAGTTAAATTGTTATCTGCATTTACTGCAGTAAATAATCATTAAATTTATATATATATATATATATATATATATATATATATATAGAAGGTATTATATATATATATATATATATATATATATATATATATATATAGTACCTTCTCCAAATTAAATATAACCTAGACTCACTCCAACTAACATTTGAAACTTTCTGGCTAAACTCTAAACTACTACCCATTAAATCACAATCGAATTCTCAAAACAATATCTACAAAAACTATATTTTACTAGCTCAGAAATGCATTTTTAATATGCTACATCTAAAAAAATGAATATTTCAACAATTTATCTTATTTAAATAACAAACTAAGAAATACTAAATTTCAAATTGAATTTCCACCTCACTATTTACTACTAAAATATGGTTAAATTAAAATACTACAAAAAATATTAAATTCTTCACAAAACATTTAGCAAGGTACACTGTTGGTTTAACATTGAAGATGTATCCTGACAGATATATTCTCAATGGTATAAACATATTACTCCTACTTAACTTATAAAAAACTACCTTGTAATATTTTAATGACTCACAACACACATAAAATAAATACTAATTAAATACTTTATAAAATTTATTATAGAACAATAAAGCAATTCTTCCATAAAAGATAATACTTAAATTTAACATTAACTAAAGATTCCTATCCATTATTACTTCATCTAACTCTTATAATTATTCAACATCTCAGGTTCATCTCCTAACAATAAACAAATCAATACAATGCAGCTAAATATAATGAGGGATTTTACATATACTTAACTATTCTTTTAAAACAACAACAAACAATTAGAATATTGTCAAGATTCTTAAAATAATACATTTCCTTAATTACTACTCCTCAGTAAACATAAATAAGATTAAAAATTCTTATAAAAACATGATATAGAATATTTTTAATAAGTTCTAAAATATCTTATATCATATGCTATAAAATCTTTTATTTTTATGTGGCATTCACAGAAGCATCCTACTCTTAATATAATTGCAATATTAGATAATTTTTAATTGGCATTATATAATCTTCATAATTAGAAATTATAAAATCTCCTAGAACAATTATGATAATTATGATAATATATTCTTGTTGACCAATGTGTAGTAATGTAATGATACAAATAATTTTTATAACTCATGTATGAATTTGAAGATTTGAAAACACTCAGTCACATCAAACAAAGAAACTCTTGAGACAATATGAATTCTAAAAACATTAACAAGTTTATTATTTAACAACATACTTACATTTACAAAAATATAAATTTATAAAAATTAAACGTCTATTAAAATAACAACAGAAAAATTAATTAATCAAATTAAAACATTTACGTAAGAGATATTTTGAAAATAAAAAAAAATATTAATTAGCCTTCATTCTGACTATTTGCTGTATAAAATTATATAAAATATTGTACATTATAATATTAATACCATTACTATTTTTTATACTTGCTATAGCAATATTTCATCATTACTATCATACTTAAATAAAGTAATAAACAGTAATAAATACAACTTACTAACATTATCATTTATAACTACTAGTATATTTCATATTTCCGAAAGAAAATTATTATTATAGTAATGCCCATCAATTCTATAAATTTAAACTAAGTTTAATACTTATTAAAATTTATATAAAATTGTCTTTAAGATATTAAATACATCATCTATATACCAACAAGGTATTTACCTTTACTTTTTAGGTATATTTTAACATTCTAGTATAAAAGTAAAAAAAAAAAAAATGTAGTTAATGAAATGACTTCCTTCATAAATTTATAAGTCATTTGCTATAAAACACTTAAAACAACCTTATAACTTAATTTTTATAAAGTTCATTTTACTTATAAAATTATCTGATTACATTGAATAATTATATATTACTTGTATTTGCTATAATCATTTCAATATCTATCACCAAAAATGCATTCAAATGTTGCATTCTGACCAACTTTTAAACTATACCATACATGATGTAATATCCAGTGGTGAGTAATAATGATTACAGTGAGGGATATAAATACAACAATAACTCAAATTAATATGAAATATCATGGTTGCCATGCTCAAGGTCACATATTTCTCATGTACCTTAAATTCCAGTCATGGCTTCTACCTAAGCTCTTACTGAACTATGGAAAGAACAGAACTGACCATATACTAAATGTACAAAATTTCAGTACTTGTATTTAATTTATTAATTCACAACAATATAATTCCAATATAATATTTCTCCTCAATATCCCTATCACCCAGGATTTCATATTATAACTAATTCCCCAGACCACTATCCTTCATCTTTCACATTCTGAATACTTCTCTTGACATCACAAAGAAATTCTAACTACATAAAATAATCTCCAAACTACATTTCAAAATAAATAGCTAATATTAAAATCAAAATGGTTCAAAAACATTGTATACACAAATGATTTCATAATATTCATCTATATCACACATTCATTCATTTATATTATAATACTAAATAATTCAGAGATTGGCACTTCCATTTATTGTATCTAAATGGATACTGTCTAGAATGATATCTTGATAACTCTTAATTATATTTAAAGATATGCATATTTAAGCATTCATAAAATTATTTAAATAGATAACACACAGTATTTTCTACCTTTATATTATATTCAGAAAACAATTTTCATATTCCTAATTATATAAATATGATTTCATCTAGTTTTAATTATCAAGCAATATGATAAGCAAATAAAATAGACATATAATATTATAAAAATGCATAAAAATTTACCTTTAATTCCAGCAATTATTGATTTTAATTACAGTGATCCCATTTTCTTTATAATCATCCAAACATATAACAAAGCTATAGGCATATCTGATATCTATTGTTTTTCTTTATTTAAAAATAAATCATTCAAATCTTAAAACTAAGCTTATTTTTAGAATATATTAAATTAAATATTATTATTAAAAAAGATTAATATTAAAAAATAGAAAATCAATAAAATTTAAAGCTATGTAAATTTCTTATTTTCTTTCTTTCCTTCAGCACCATCATCAAAAAGGGAGAGCTTGTGCTGTTGATATTACCAATGAAAAAGTTTCAACAACATTTTTCTCTCCTCTGCACTAAACAATAACTCCGGAAAGTACAAAAGTAAATCATTCCGAATCCCTTCAAAATACCGTCTATCTACTGTCTATCTATATGTATAAAAAATCTGTCCAAGTACATTTTCTTAGCATTTTTAAGCAGAATAGATATTTCTGATGAAAACATTCATTAAAATAAATTTATATTAAGCAATAAATTTTTCATTCAAACATTCCTCTGTGACATTCTAAACTTATTAGGGAAGTGCTTGCATATTTTATAAAATAATGTCAATAATTATTTCATTCATTTTTATTAAACCATTTTCATTTATTCTTTTCCAAGTATATTCATGAATAATTTGTAATATAATAATAATGATTTATAATTATAAATTTATTAAATGCACATTGATTACGTAAATAATATTTACTGAGGCTATAACCTCAATAATATGCGTATAAAATACGATAGTAGGGACCTCTACAGGTGTTTTAACCACAAGCTTTTTTTTTTCAGATTTTTTTTTTAAATTTCCAGCCTTTTCTTTTTCAGACATGCACATTCATTAATTCATTTCTTGCAAGATTTTGTAGTTTCTTTATTCAGATAATATCATATTTAAAACTTAAAGAATTTAAAAATATTCAAAGTTCATTTTCATTTTAACATATCAATCTTTTAATGCAAATTCCACACATTTTTTTAAAAAGTATTTAATACTCATTCAGTCTGCTTTTCTCTTCTTAAAACAAATTAGTATCAAAAATACTTTCACAAATACATTCACAGATAATATAAAATATATGAACATTTATAAAGATCTATAACATGCATTTATTTTACTTGCATAATATCACTTTTCATTCTTTCTTTTCCTTCTTTTAAAGAAAGAATAATTTTTCAGATAGCTTTTGATAATTCTCTTCAACATAATAGTGGGACATAAATTTTACGAGGATTTATCATAATTGCTAAATATAACTTTCCTTTCACTTCACTCATATAAATAACATTAAATAAAAAGTTCTTCCTACTCTTTCTTAGATTTTTCTTAGTGATATGTTTACAATTTTTATACCTTCTTTGCATCAGGCCGGTGATTAGATAAAAACTATTGGTTTCCATAAAGTTATCACCATTTCATTAAGCTTTGATATGAAAATGTACTGATAGGAAATTAATTCATTTACTCAACCATAAATACATTACACTAAATTATTTAAAATTATACTTTTAATTTGACTAATAAAAAAAATTTATAAAAAAAATTAACACTTTACTTGATTAATTCAAATAAAAAATATAAGATTTAGACTTAAATAAAAATAGACATAAAGACTGACTAAACACTAATATTTATAGCTTTTTTATCTAGTTATTTTATTGGCTGATCCCAGTTATTCTTAAACACTAATTTACATATCAATTACATCACTGTCTACAACTTCATTTTTAGAATAATCTAATTTTATTATATTTTATATTTACTACTTTTATATAATATTTTATAACGTAACATACATTTATGAAAATATTTGTAATAACCTGAATATTAATTTTAAAATAGAAAATATTATTTAGTCAACACAATAAAAATTAATTTCTACTTTTGAAATAAAATTTATAAAAATTAATTTTTGCAACATTTTACTGTATCAAATTTTATTAACAATGAACTAAAAATTAATATTTCTGAGTAAAACATGTAAGCCCAAGGACAAAGACACACGCTTTCAAGACATATGACACTATTTCACAATATTCTAGAATATCTAAATAATGATTATTTAAAATAATAACTTAAATAAAAAAAATTATTTAAAACATATTAAAAAAATTATATAATACTAAATATTGCAGTTAGAATATTATTTCAACATTATATTCTTTAAATATAATAGTCATTCATCATTAACCATTATCAATCCATTGCAAGATGAAGGTCTCTCCAAGTTCAATCCATCTTTTCCTATCTTTAGCTTCTCTTCTCCACATCACCCCTGCACACTTTCTTATTTCATCCATCCATCTCACATGTGGTCTCTTTCTGGGTCTTTTACAATCTCTTGGAATCCAGTTTAAAATTTCAATTGTCCATCTATTATCATCTCTTCTAGCAATATGTCCAGCCCAACTCCACTTCAATCTTTTATTTTTTTTAATGAGGTCAGTAACACCTGTTTGTCCTTTTACCCATACATTGCATTTTCAATATATTTTTGTTACTCCCAATATGCATCTCTCCATACTTCTTTGAGTGGTCTGAAGTCTCCTTATTGCTCTTCTATTAAGTGTACAAGTCTCAGATCCATAAGTAAGAAATGGCAAAACATATTAAAAACTTTTCTTTTCAAACACATAGGCATATTTCCCTTTAGTATCAAGTTATTTCTACCAAAAGCACTCCAACCAAGTTTAATTCTATGATTAATTTCATCCATTATGTTTCCATCTGTATTAATTATCTGACCAAGGTATTTGTAACTGTTAACTTCTTCTAACTCATCATAATCAATCTTTATTTTCATATTTTGAGAAAATCTATTAAACATTACTTTAGTCTTTTTAACATTTATCTTTAGTCCTACTTTCCTATTTTCATCTGATAACTCCTGCAACATTTCCTGTAAATAATTATATATTTCAAATAATAAATCCTATATTACTTTTGTCTTATTTTTCATCCTAAAGTTATACTTATTTAACTTTAAAATACTTTGAATAGCATTATAAATCCATTATCTAACAAGTTTAAGCTTATCTAACACACAAAAATTAATACAAAATATTATGGACTAATATAAATTTAAAATTTTTTCGAGCTAGCTATTTCAAACCTTTCTTAAAAATGACTGTGGCAAATGGCATGCTCACAATATATATATATATATATATGTATATATATATATATATATATATATATATATATATATATATATATAATAACCTACACTCCCAACACTGCTCATATACATTACATGAGCGAAATGCCCAGGCGCCAGTTCTATTAATGAATATAACAATATAACAAGATATATAATATAAACTACTATTGAGACTCTATATTTAAGTTTATGTTCAGCTCAGCTCAGTGGGAGGCTATAGGCAGTTCATAAGATATATGATGATAAATGAATAAAAGAAGAAATATTGCAAAACATTTAATATAATGTAAATTCATTTGTTAATTAATTGTATGATAAAGAATCATAATGTTTATTGGTACAGTCTATTAAAATATACTTTAAACTTAATTTCTTCCTTCATCCAAATATAACATATATCAGCTTACTATAATTATAATATTAAACAATTCTATGACTTGGCATATCACAATCTAGACATCTACTTTAATGCCAATCAAGAAGTAAACAATAAGATCTCAGGGAATTTTAACAAACACAGTTGAATTAAATAAACTACATTGACCCATAAATTATAAATTCTAAAGTATGATAAAAATATAATGAAACAAATTGATTAAAATATTTTACTGTGTTTCAATAATAAGATAATGACAGAGATAGGGTATTTTAATCTCATATCATCATCTAATAAATATACTGACTTGGCAACCTTTCTAATACGTTTATCAAGTGGCAAATGTTCTTTTATAATGTTTGGATTAAGAAAAACAATATTGTCAGACACTAGCAAATTTAATATTATAACTCTGAAATAATATATCTATTTTGTAATAGATTTATGAAATGTGGAGATGTGGAAATGGAAATACGAATGTACCCAAGAATAACTCAAGATGCAGATTTTAAGATTTTAAATAACTAAAACAAATCATTTATTACAATAAAATAAACTTGGTTTAACATGATATTAACAAATGGACTATTTGTCTTACAGATTTTTTTTTAAATTATCAAATAAACTTTGAGCATCAGTTTGGGATTATCCCTACTATCAAAGCAAATTAATAACAAACTTAAATATCCTGACTTCGAACACATGTTTTGCCTACATGTTTCATCTACATGACAATAAATAAATAACATGTTATATTATTAGCACAAAAAAAATACTTTTGAGAGGATATTACTTTTGCTTAACAAAATAAATCAAATTAATAATATTTGGCTCTCAACAAAGCAACTTTCTCTAATTGACTAAATAATCACTTTCAATTACATATACCTTTTATGCATAGCAACAAAT
Source organism: Epiperipatus broadwayi (assembly GCA_028023455.1). NCBI lineage: Eukaryota > Metazoa > Onychophora > Udeonychophora > Euonychophora > Peripatidae > Epiperipatus > Epiperipatus broadwayi. Next base: position 3,831,242 of record JAQFVV010006229.1, on the reverse strand, counting down.
CATGTTTATTCTGATGATTTGATAATTTATAAACTTTATTTAGATAAATAAACAGTATTTTAAAATATTTATTCCCGTTTTAATCTCAATACTTTATACTTTATATTTAAATGAATGTAATGTATTTCAAAAAAAAAAAAAAACATTTATTTCTCATTTTAATTTCAATAATTCTATTCTTTATATACGCGATATTATTTATATTACGCGTGTGTGTGCATGTTCAAGCAGCAATAATATAAAACAATCTTTTCTATAAACTCTCCATTCATTAAAAAAATATCATACAATTATTTTATTTCGAACAATGTCGTAATTCATCAATAAAATAAGACACTAATACTACATCAAGAATTAATCTAACAATTTATCTAGCCACATATTAATTAACACAAAGCTATATTTTCATGATTATACATACTATACGTTATAAGGGAAAACTGCATGATGACCAAATAAACTCTTACTGAACACTTTTACAATTCCTCATTACCAAGAATCTAAGAAAAACGTCACATAACTTCCTAAACATCATTTAATCATATTTCAACAATAACTCATCTACTTCTAAATACACTATTGGCGGGACTTATTTCCTCATGACCAGGCTCTAAAAAAACATCACTTCAAAATATCATTTAATCATATGCATATAATATAGACTAGGCTCTACTCATGGAAAATTATTCACATATACTACATAAACAAAATCTTTTATCTCTACAAACATTATAACGCAATCAGATTTCTTTCCATTCTCATAGCTTTTCTAAATATTGAACATTATAAATACACTCTGGCAGATAAATACATACAGATAACATACTAATCCGTTCAACTGAGTAGAATACAACAGTGTACGAAATTTATGCATAAAATATTCACAAACTGAACTTTATCAAACAAATATAATTGTGCAAAACAAACACACACCCGCAAATAAAAAGTATATATAATATTAACTCTAAATTACACACTAAGCAGGTAACATGATAATTAAATATTGCATTAAGGTATAACTTTTAATTTAATATTTATAATTATTACGAACGAACTTTCTTTCATATCTTGCAAACTACTTCTATTATAAGTTCGTTGATTTAAAAAAAAAAAAAAAATTTTCACTTTGAGATAATAAAGTATACAAAATAAATGTAAACCTCTCTAATAATATATTTAAAAAAAATATTTATTTTCTTTACCTTCGTAAAAGAACAATAAGACCTGTTTGAACCCAATCAATTTTTACCAGGTACTCCTCATTTGGATACGCTTCAGAGACGTACTTGATGATCAAAATACCCAAATTATAAATAAACATAATAATAAATAAAGCCTATCTACCTATCATATACAATAATTATGACAAGCAATAAAAAAAAATAAAGAAACAAAAGTTATTAGTTTTGTAATTTAAAATAAAAGTTCACTTGCAAAGCTCGGTTCCAGGTTTATGAAACAATGTGGGACACATTCCAAACTGAATTTTAAACTAAAATAAACTGCTCTAGGATAACCAAACAAATATAGTCATGCTTAAATAGGATTCAGCATCTTCAATGTTCATAACAAAGTTATTTAAGTTACTGTATCATACATAAGCAATCAATTTATCTTCTATTATGATGAGAATATAATAAATTCTTAACTACTGTTGGACAGAAATTATCTCACTTATTCCATTGTAGTTCTAAATTGAATACATAATTATTTTTAGTAGTTTATTGAATATCATTTAATAATACTTTGTTTTATTTTCCATCTTTATCGAAGAGAACAAAAATTTACCCGCATTTCTATCCTTCTATTCGATTTAAACAGATATTTAATTTGAAGTAGCTCACATTTATTTGCTTCATTTAACATATTTATTATTTCCAGAAATACCAGACAAATACTGTCATCTCTTTATGATGAATTTAAACATGGCATGATTTATCAAAATATGCATATTCTTACATCTATGTTTAATTCTCACAAAAACATAACACGGGAAATAGTGAAGAATTAAAATATACTCTGTAAAATAGTTCTGCAAGCGTTTTCCAGATATATTAAAGAACACATGTTGGTTAATGATACAACAATAATATTCATGCAATTTATTCCTATTTAAAATGATAATTAAGTGAAGTAATGTAGACTGGACATTATTAACATACATTTTTAAAAGAGCAATAGTTATGAAGATGATTAATTCAATATGTTTAAATCAAGAAGAGTAAAGTAAACTGAGTACCTTTTTTAAAACTTAGAACTGCATTCTGAAATTAACTTTTTCCATAATATATTTCTTAATATCCTTTTGAAGTTTTACTCCAAAGTCCTTTTTTTTAAAATCAATTTGACTTCAGCAACTGGTTTTAATTTCACCATAATCAGCCACTGTTTTTTTTGGCTACAATTACATTACATAATATGCCAATTTTTTCACTGGAGATCTTTGTTAAATAGCTCTCTTTTGCAAAGTTCATTTCCTTCCACCAGCTTACTTCCACACTTCTTCTATCTCAGCTAATTACATATTCAAAAAAAAAAATCTTTTCAAAAAAAAATCACTTTGATTTTTTTAGAATTAAAATCAAGATAAAAATAATAATAAAATAAATAGCTTTTACAAACTTGAAAGAAAAATGAATATTAATTAACTATTAAATAAAAATGATTAATAATTTATTTAATTTGTAAAATAATCTATTGATTCAACTATCTATTAATCATTGGAAAGAAATATATATTTGTTAAATTATTTAAGATAACTACTGTAATTTAAATGGTTTTTATTGTGCATGTACTATTGTTTGCTGTTATTAAAAGATGAAAATGAAATGAAAATGATGTGGAGTCATACATGCATGCACATGTACTACAACCTAAATATTGAACTATCTTAACTAAATATAATTGAAATGGCTATTAATTGTTGACAAAAAGATAAGTATTAATGAATAAAGGATTTTGAAACCATTCAAACAAATATTACACTAATATAAAATAACTTTGCATCTTTCTGACAAAATGTATCAATTCCATTAATAAACAACCCTTCTTCCTTATATTAAATACCTCATTAACCACACTAATAATAATGAATACCTATCAAGCGGTCAATAAACTGTATAAGCAACCCATATCCAAGCTTTAAACAATCTCCAGCAAAAAAAATTTTAAATTCTAAGGCTATTTCATTTTTTTTAATATTGTATCTTAAACCCTTGTGCCCATTCAGATGGTCACAATATATATGCAATTTTTTTTTACTTATCTATCACTTAAATGACAAATCAAAAGTTTCTTGTATAATAATATATCCTGTAACAGAATTTAAAATTACTTTGCAATAATTTTAATGCAAACCAAATAGAAGTTACCACACTTCAAACAGTAAGTGAATAAATAATACCCATACATCAACAAATAATACAAAATAGAGCAAATTCACCAATTCTTTCAATTTTCAGTATGTATAAACATTCATTTGGTAATATTATTAAAAATTCAGAATAGTTATATATTAGTTAGATTTAAATATGGCATTAATCATTTTCAAATTACAACTGCTCAAAAAGAGAGTAATAACTCAATCATTTTTAACAATTTAAATAATAATGAATTATTAGTTTTTAAATGTAAATATCAAATAACATAACTTAATGTATATAAAATTCAAAAGAAAATAACCACACTTACCACTGTAAGCTATGAATAAATATCACTCCTACATCATCAACAAATTGTAAAGAATATAGAGAAAATTTATCTATTTTTTCAATTTTCGATCTTTATAAGCTTTTGTTAGTAAATGTTGCTGGAAATTTGAATTACTAACCAAAGAGCTAGGTTACTATTAGTGCAAGTTAAAGAAGTATGATATGCAAAAACTGTGATTTATACAAAAGTTTGTTCTTTCTATTCAGTGTGAAAAATCTTTCCTAATGCAAACTGTACATGAAGACCAGATTCTCCAATAATATTTTTTGCCTAACATGATCTAAGTTAACATTATAAATTGACATGAAGGTTGCCCCCATTCTAGTATTTATTACTTTTTCAGTTGTGTGCTTATATATTTTTTTATAATAAGTACTACCAATCAAGGTGAATAAAAAATATTTTAAATTGTAATTTCAGCATTAAAAAAAAAATAAAATGTTTGCATTATATTAGAAACAAAAATGTATTTATCAAGGCCAAGATAAAGCACTTTTTATGTTTACAAGTATATATATGTTTAAAGTTAATACAACTGTAAGGAAGATGGAGCTCTGAAGAAGACTGCTGGACAGTCGAAACTTGCTGTGTGCTGCGCTAATCAAATCACATGCACACAAGTTGTATAGACTTGCTCAGATCGAGCATGAATTTTAAACCGGATTGAGCATGTAGCACTGCAAACCAATAGGAATAGTTATGGATATAAATGACTAATGGGGGGAAATGTCCACAGAATCCTATGCTCACAGTCTGGAAGGGGAACTAACTATAAAAGATAGCTGGTGCTGAAGATCGGACACTCTAAATCAGAAGAGGGACCTGGACTGGCTTTTCTTACCCAGTGAATCCCCACTGAAGGTACAAAGGAGGCATCTAGGCAACTTTAAAGGCCAACTCGGTCAATATTATTATTTATTAGTAAGCCTAATGGCACAGATAAAAGTACGGTAAAATTACTTATGTAAAATTTTGTATACTTTTTGATTACCATAATTCATTGTAACTAATTATACTCTGTAACCTTTTCCAAATTGTTATTAAATAGTTTAACCTGACTGTCACTCTGAGAGTTCTTTTCTTTAAAACTATATATGCTAGTACATGTTCGCAAAAACAGAATAAGTTGCTGTATGTAATTAGAGTCCGAACATAGCATACAATTGGCGCAGTTGACAGTTGAAAGAGGACAAAGTGGTTAAACCAAAAAGAGAAAAGGTGTCAATAGTTAGTTACCAAGGAAGATGGCTACAACTCAGCCAGGTATTTGTGAATTCGATGTTAATAGTCCTTCCGAGTGGCCCTAATATACAAAACATATTGAATATTATTTCATTGTTAACAAAATCAAAGATGACGTAACGAAAGTAGCCACACTATTACTTTTCGGTGGACCAGGTGTAATTGAAGTTGCAAACCAATTATGCGGACCCAAAGAACCGGAAAAACTATTGTACTCCGATCTAGTTGGGCGGCTGAATAACCATTTTAGCCCAGAACCGTCAAAACACATTGCTCGCCTACACTTGTGCAACAGACGCCAAATAAAGGGAGAAAAGTGTAGAGATTTTGATACCGCCTTAAGAGATTTGGCGCGAAATTGTGCTTATGTAGACCTAGAAGAAGCACTATTAGATCAGTTTTTATGGGGGATGAGCGATGACAAATTACGTCAACAACTATTGACCTCCCCAGATCTGACATATTCCGAGGCTATCAAAAGAGGGATGTCCCACGAACTAGTTATAAGCAGCTCCAAAGAATTCCAACAAGCTAACCTGGATGCTACAAAACAAACTTCAATAAGCAAAACAGAAGAGCTACCAAACTCGAAAACTGAATGTTATCGCTGCAGCAAAATTGGACACATTGCATGTGAATGCAGCTGGAAAAATGCAAAATGTAATAAATGCGGGAGAGTTGGACACCTGGCAAAAGTTTGCCATACTAAAAATAGAACTAGAGCGAATGACAAATCCCCAGTAAACAGATATGCCAAATCGAAACGTTATACCGAAATAAATAAGGCAGAGACCAAAAGCTGTCAACAAATAATGTTAGCAGTAGAGATATGTAACAAAGCTATAGAAATGGAGATAGACAGCGGAGCTGGGGTGTCCATCATTTCGCAAAGGGATTGGTCCGAGATAAATAAAAACGTTAAAAACCAGCCAAGAGTAGCTAAAACAGAACTCAAGGCAAATGATGCAAATGGGAATCCTATTCAAATAGTCGGAGTAGTAGAGGTTATGGTAGCCATAAACAATCACCGGAAAAAACTAAACCTATATATTGTCAAGGGCAATATAGCACCCTTATTAGGTAGGGAATGGTTTACCCCGTTAGGCATTAAGTTCTGTATGGTAAACAAAATTAACATCGAAAGGGAAATAAAACTTTAATTCCCTAAACTGTTTACCGAAGAACAGGGACAAATCACTACGACAGCCGTGGAAATTGAGCTTCACGAAGGCGCAAAAGCAGTTCACTGCAAGCCTAGGAAAATACCTTTTGCTATGAAATCACAAGTTGAAGAAGCTTTAGAGGACATGATAAAGAAAGGTGTGTTGACTCCAGTTGAAGACTCAGAATGGGCTACTCCTATAGTGATCGTAGCAAAACAAAATGGACAAGTCCGAATATGCGGGGACTACAGACTAACTGTAAACAAAAGTATTGCCAAAAGCCCATATCCTGTTCCAAATGTTAGAGAGATATTAGCTGGATTGGAAGGCGCAAATTTTTTCGCAAAGTTAGATTTAAATGCCGCTTTTCATCAGATTCCAGTGACAAAGGAAACGGCGGCGCTCCTTACCATAACAACACACAAGGGATTGTATAATTATAATCGCTTACCTTTCAGCGTAAAAATCGCCCCGAACGCTTTTCAAGCTAAAATAGACACGCTGTTGGAGGGACTGAAAGGAACGCCATATTTTGACGACATTCTGGTAACAGCGGAATCCGAAGCAGAATTACAAATTAGATTAGACGAAGTTTGCAAACGGCTAGAGAATTTTGGTGCAAAGCTAAACATGCAAAAATGTATTTGGTGTGCTAAAGAAATAAAGTTTTTAGGCCACATCATATCAAGCATTGGCGTTAGACCCGATCCGGATAAAATTAAAGCTATCATAAATGCACCAAAGCCCAAAAACGTCAAAGAACTGCAGGCTTTCTTAGGATTGGTTAATTTTTTCGAAAATTTTCTGAAGGGAAAAGCGCATGTAGCCACACCTTTGTACGAGTTACTTCGCAAAAATCAATGATGGTGTTGGAAGAACCCGCAAGAGAGCGCTTTTCAGAAAACGAAAGCACTGCTAACGTCAAACCACTTGTTAGTACATTATAACAGTAGCCTAGACATCGCATTAACAACGGACGCATCCGAATACGGAATTAGGGTGGTACTCAGTCATCCGTCACAGAATAGCGAACGCCCAATAGCATACATGTCTAGAACGTTGTCAAAAGCTAAAAAAAATTACAGCCAATTGGACAAGGAGGCATTGGCCTTTGTAACAGCAGTTCAGAAATTCCACCAATACATTTACAGCCGATCAGTTAAAATAATAACAGACCACCATCCATTGTTGGAAATATTCGCCAATAAAAAAGCCGCCCCTGACCATTTGAGCTCGCGAATGATTCGCTGGTATAATTTACTGTCTGCATACGATTACGAACTCGTACATCAGAAAGGTAGTCAAATTCAACACGCGGACGCGCTTTCACGCATACCAGATGTAACAGAGGAAACGGACACCGAAGTAGACGTAAATTACTTGGACCATTGGAAGCCGGAAATTATAAATAGCAACACTATAGCCAGTTGGACTCAAGAAACAGCTGGATACCAGGCACTGGTAAACTGGATTACGAAAGGATGGCCTAACAAACGACCACATTATTTACATAGGTCATTATGGAATATGCGTCAGCAGCTGTCAACATTAAAGGGATGCATAGTAATTGCAGATAAAGTATTGGTTCCACCCGGCGGTCATTCTAAGATATTAGAAATGTTGCATCAAGGGCATCCAGGGGTCGTTTGCGCAAAAGCTCTAGCCCGCAGTTATGTGTATTGGCCGGGCATGGGTACAGACATAGAAATGTTCATTAAAAATGTAAATCCTGCCAATCAACCGTAAACATACCTCCAAAGAAATTTACACCATGGCCCAAAACGGATAAACCTTGGAGCCGGGTCCACATAGACCATGCTGGACCAATAAATGGCAAAATGATTTTAGTGTTGATAGATGCTGGCTCAAAATGGGCAGAATACAAGATTGCCAAAAATACTAGTTCTGCAGAAACAATTCGTATTTTAAGCGAAATATTCACACACCAGGGATCACCAGAAGTCTTGGTTTCTGACAATGGGACTGCTTTTACTTCCAACGAATTCAAATCATTTGTGGAAGAGTGGGGAATAAATCACATCCGTTCTCCTCCGTATCACCCGGAATCCAATGGAATCGCGGAAAAGGCGGTACAACATTTGAAACTAGTATTAAATAGATTAAATAAAACCAACCTATCCGAGGCACCAAACATCGCAATGCTGCACCAACACATTACGCCCACCACATCTACTGGGAAATCACCAGCTGAAATATTGATGGGCAGAAAACTGCGTAACAAGCTGACCATTCTGATGCCTGATCATGGAAAATCGCCACCAATTATGAAAAATACTTATGCTGCCGGAGATAATGTATGGATGTGTGATACACTACGCAAGACGTGGACAGAAGGTGTAATAACCAGGATTATTTCAGACCAAATCGTTGAAATAAAAACCAACTCGGGAGCAAGCTACCGTCGACACATAAATCATGTCCGGAAAAACTGGACAGAAGTGAATTTCGACTACAATATAGAAACTCTAGATGAAGATCCACTCGAAAATCAAAATGTCGTTAATAAACACGGTGCAGAAGACCTCATAGAGTTAGGTGATGAAACAGCGGGAGTTCCAGAGGAAACCATGATACAGCATCCCGGATTGAATGCGACTGGCGATTCATGAAGAAAACAGACTCCGTTGTAAACGTCGCCCACCTGCCTATCTACAAGACTATATATGTCACTAGTTAATAAATGGTAACAAACCAGCAGTAGAATGGCATGCTTAAAATTAACTCTAGTGTAAGCATTTGTTTGTTTTATTTGTTTTAAATTTTAAATGAACTACGCATGCAAATTTTGACTATATACATAAATTTTATTATTACGGAACCGTTTTGTCTGATGCAACTCGGAATAATTAAATAACGGGATTTTGGCCACATGGGAATTGTGTTATTTATTAAAGAACATTTGTAAAATAAGCAATAATAGTAGTTTACTAAGTGATACTGAAAGCCAAAAAACGAATTCAATAATTACTATTGAATGAAGAAATAGAATATTAAAAGAATATGTGTGACTCCAGAGAAGCAGGCTTTTCTCAGGAGTAGTGGGGGATAGTGCTGGGTGCTGCACTAATCAAATCACATGCACACAAGTTGTATAGACTTGCTCAGATCGAGCATGAATTTTAAACCGGATTGAGCATGTAGCACTGCAAACCAATAGGAATAGTTATGGATATAAATGACCAATGGGGGAAAATGTCCACAGAATCCTATGCTCACAGTCTGGAAGGGGAACTAACTATAAAAGATAGCTGGTGCTGAAGATCGGACACTCTAAATCAGAAGAAGGACCTGGACTGGCTTTTCTTACCCAGTGAATCCCCGCTGAAGGTACAAAGGAGGGATCTAGGCAACTTTAAAGGCCAACTCGGTCTATATTATTATTTATTAGTAAGCCTAATGGCACAGATAAAAGTACGGTAAAATTACTTATGTAAAATTTTGTATACTTTTTGATTACCATAATTCGTTGTAACTAATTATACTCTGTAACCTTTTCCAAATTGTTATTAAATAATTTAACCTGACTGTCACTCTGAGAGTTCTTTTCTTTAAAACTATATATGCTAGTACATGTTCGCAAAAACAGAATAAGTTGCTGTATGTAATTAGAGTCCGAACATAGCAAAACTGTAAAAAAATAAAGAAGTTTTTAAGAAAATTAATTGCATTAAACTGTATATGAGTGAAGTATTATAAATAATATATAGAAAAACAACAGCATCTCTTTAATCTAATATTTTTTAGCATGTACAAGTTAGAATAATCAATCATTACTAGATGCGTATAAAATATATTTCTTTAATATTTAAATTTCCATTATTATATGGAATTATAGCTGGAAGAGAAAGATTTAAATAATAATGATAGGGATTTTATCCTAGCTTACATTACATGGCATTAGAGCAAAAAGCTCGTCTTGTATTATCATATTGCTTAACCTGAAATTTTGATGATTTATTATTACTATTATATGCTCATGTTTGATGTTTGAAAAGAAGTGAAGACAGTTTACACCACACTGTCCAAATTTTTAAAATAGTTTTTCTTAATAAAATAGTTTTTAATATTACTAATTTTATTTTGCTTGATTACTCCATGTCTAAAAGTCAAAAAAAAATATTCTCTTTTTTTTTTTTTTTGATGTTATCTTATATTAGTAAACAAATAATAAAAAACGTATGTTTAAAAAATTGTTCTATTTTTATAAAGGTTCACCCAATATTTTTCTTACAGCTAAAACTTTGAGAACTTTGTCAGAACACACTACAGGCATCAATCACAGATTTTCTAAACGTTATTAATAAAAAAAAAGTTTGTATACATTTCGTTTATATGTATATTTAAGTAGAATAAAATTTTGTTAAATTTATAAAACTTTTGCTAATTAAATCTTATGTACAGATGAAATGATTTATTGATACTGCTTACTGTTTTAATGAATTCATTTCTTTAGATATTCAAGTTTCTTTAATAAAGAAAATTGCAATTAAGAGAAGTGGCTTGCTGTGAAATTAGATAATGTAAGCTTACTAAATGTTGTTTACCAGATTTAAGACCTCCGTATTTTGCTGCAATTAGTAAAAGAAAGTTAACAATAAAATGAAACAAAATGGAATATTATAATTACCTAACAATATGACTATGTACTTTTACGTTTTTTTAATTATAAATATTAATTAAGAACGTGACTATGCTTGTCTTTTAACAATGAATTGTTATTATATTTGGGCGTAATATCAATAAATAATGGGGACAAATAAAAATTATAACAAAAGTTGTTTAAAAATAATATGTATATTTTTATTTATGTTAAATATTTTAACAAAATGTTTAAATCTACAAAAGATAACTGTCTAAAAGATATTTTATTATTAAATTTAAGAAAATTAAATTAACAATTTTTAATTACTTACTTTGGAATGAAAGATTTTCATCAGAGATAAAAGTCGATATTTTTCACAATGCTCTCATGGAGGTTGAGAATAGAAGGATTTTTTTTAAAACACGAAAGCAAACAACAAAAATATGAAACATTTAAAAAATAATACAGTCTAATTATATTTACTAAACGTTATTAACTACTTAACAGAAGCACTTAAACATTTCAACTAATATATAATATGGAGACTATACTCATCATATGAAGGTTCTGGTAACATGTGATACATTTTTATCTGATTTATCAATTTAATATTGGCAAATAAATGCAAATACAAAATAGTGTACATATAAGAATTAAAAATAATTAGCTACTCATTACAAATTTAAAAATTTATTTCCAAAATAAAATAAAAAAAACTATAAAACTCATCATTCACAATTAATTCTTAGATATCTTTGATGAGTTTTGTTGTCAATGTAAACTTTAAATATACATGTATATTTAAAAAATCAACTGTTTAACATTATCCATCTTAAATAAATATTTAAAAACATCAGAAAAAGTAAACAACTCCTAATTTATATTCTCACATATTTTCTTTATCTTTATTTATTTTTTCTTAATTCTTTTTTTCTTTTTTGACATGATCTAATGTATGAACATATGACTATCTTTTTATTAAAAAGAGATTTATTGGCCTTTAACTAAATTTAGAGTTTCCAGTTAGATTAACATTAATATACTATCTTTAACTGAATAAATCATTAAAAAATGGCCAGAAACTAGTTTGGGGATATTGAATGAGTAGCCTTCTGGCATTCATTGATTACTCTGTCTTGCTTTGAGTGGCATTACTGTATGGATAGAGTTTTGCCTATTTTAATAACAGTTATGAGCAAGCATGGGAAATAGTGATCATGTGATGTTTAAGGATTTAATACCAATCCTGCCTAATAGGAAGGTGGTGGCTATGGTTATAAAAGAACCAAAGACACCAAAATTCATGAGTGCTGAACTGAGTTCAGACCCTTATGACTATATAAGCTATTGAGCTTAGATTGAAAATATTTGTGTGTTTCTAATTTTATTCTCATAGTTTTGTAGTTATGTAGAGATAAAAGGAGGCTGCTGGATGGTTGCATTAGATCCTAAGAACTAGGAGCAGTGCTCTCAGATCCAAGGCTCCTCACTGATGAAGGCCACAAGCCAGAAATTAGTGTGGGGATATGTAGGTACTAAATAGAGATTTTATGCACAAGCCTTCTGGCATCCATTGATTACTCTGTTTTGCTTTGAGTGGCATTACTATATGGAGAGAGTTTTGCCTATTTTAGAAATTAATTATTGTTGATTTATTTTATTAGTAGTAGGATTAATATAAGAGTCATATTCATACACACAAAAATGTTCAGTTGATATATATTATTAAAAGTGTCAACACATAGACAATCCAATACCAATAACAATCAATAAATTCAAACTGGTGTCAAGGCAACCTCCTTTTAGCAATAAAGGTGGAATCCCCACCTTGCATTGACAGCAGCTTGGATTTGATGATTGTTATTGATATTGTGATTGTCTAAGTGTTGACTGGCTTCTAATGATTACATAAAAACCCATTTAACCGAAAACATTATTACATTTATTATTCAAGTAATACTTTTGTGGCAGTTTTAAAATTATAATTGTAGTTTGTAATGTTATGATAAACTATTTTTTAGTCTGCATTCACAATAGGTTACATTTACCTGTTTAAAAAGGTTTATTTAAACTTTTTTGTGTCAATAATTTCAATCTATGTGGTCAAGTTGCAATCTTTAATGCTATATAAATGTATTGAATCATTAACCCTTTTCCCGCCTCCTACGAGGCTCCTCGTAGACATCTGACGTCACTCTAACTCTGCCAGTTCTTATGCTAAAAAATTCGTTTGATAGGTTTTGAATAGGTTTTTAAAAGTTCTGTAAGATGGTGCCCTCTTCCAAATTATTTTACAAGTAAAAAATAAAAAAAACGCATTTAAACCTAAACAAAGAAAGAACATCAGTTGTAATTGGTTGTTAGTGAGCTCTCAGCCGAAAAAGACATTCTGATTGGCTGGAAAGAACAAAGAAACCGCCTGATCAAAGAAAATAAAGAAAAACGCTGAGATTTTCATTTCGAATGCAATTTTAAGTATTAAAAAAATATAATTTCAGAAATTAAACTAGTTTTTTAAAAAATATACTAAAAAAACAAAATTATTTTCGAAAAATATTGAAGATTTTAGTAAAAATATTAAAGAAATATTTAAAAGAAATATTTACTTTTCTATAACATAAAAGTCAACCTTTTTGTTTATATTATAGCTTTTATGTTGCCGAAATTGAATATTTTAGAATAAATAAATAGCAATTTATTTTTGAAAGAACTTTCGTTCTCTTCATAACCTGAAAAATTAGTAATATACTTTTTATAAACGTATCTGAGTTGAATTTAATATTATAGGCAAATATGTTTTAACAATAGGCTTTGTCTTCAGTTTGTGAGTTGGCCAATTAAAAGATTTGATTTTTACCTCATACAACCAATAATATAATTAGTGGTTAAAAGGTTAATGAAGGTGAGGATTTCACCTTTATTATTAAAAGGAGGTTGCCTTGCGAACAACTTTAATTTATTGATTGTTATTGATATTGAGATTGTCTAAGTGTTGAATGGCTTTTCATGATATATATTTAAAAATATGATTTGGTATCATATCTTTATCTCAGCATATAATGTTTTAAACCAGGCTTTAATTTCATGGTACCTAAGGGTAATCATATATATCTTCCCCAAGTTAGTAATATTTCTGCCGTATTCACATATTTTATACCATATATATAAATCACTCTCCCCTCCCCACCTTTAATTTGATAATGCATTAGTTTAACCATACATAATTTCCTCAATTGATAATATTCATGCTATATTCTCACATTTCATACTTCTATTAATAGTAGAATATATTGATCCATTACAAATCTTTTTGTTTGTGATGAGTTAGTTGATCCATTAAAACATCACATAACCATCATTCTTTATACTTACAAAAAATGGTGACTATGGTTGAAAAACCAAAGACAATAAAATATATAGATTACTGAACTGGATTCATATCTATATGACAATACAGAATAATTATCTTGGATTGAAAAAATTATTGTGTTTTGAATTTGGGCCCATAACTTTATAGTTAAAATTGAAATTAAATTGAAAGGCTGCAAACTAAAAAGGTAACTGCTGGAGGGTTGCACCAGATGAAAAATCTAAGTGTTTCTTAGATCTAAAACCTCTCACTGGTGAAACCATACATTAGAAACTAATCTAGGGATGTTAGATATGCAAAAAATAGATTGGTATTTTCATGCACTAACTTTCTAGCACCCATTGATGACTATGGCAGGCACCAAATGGCACAAATTTTATAGTCAAAGTTGTTACTGTTTTAATGAGGTTATTGCTATGAATTTACGAACACCCCACAGACAAATATAATTAAATATTGTACATTAGTAATAATATATCGTTCATCAAAATATATATATAAGCGATTATGCATCCAAATATAAGTCCACATTTGTTTGTGTCAAAAATGTAAGTATGGATGCCTTATATATGTGTGTGTGACAATATAGACCAACTATTAAAAAAAAAAGTTATTTTTTATTTTTTATTTTTTTCGTATTTCTTTTAACAAAAAATAAAATTGTTCTTTTTATTTAAACTTACGATCTTATCATTTTTTGTAAATATATGTGTGCTTTAATGTTTGGTGAAAAAAAAACTTTAGATTTCTCATCTTCTTATCATTATTAATCATTGCGTTACAAAGATATCTTCTCCCGTATTTAAAGAAGGTTTCTTTGGCTCAGAAGTAGCGTTCTCTGTGAACAATTCAACAAGTTTTCATAAAGAATTGAATAGCAATAAGAAAATAGAAGAAAAAATCGATGCTTTCAAAGCAATATTTATTGAAATTGGACTGAATTATGAAAAATAAATTTTATATTCATTTATCAAGAACAACATTTTTATTTCTCTATTATAATGATTCTTTGTCATTATAATTTAGTAAATGTACTACATTTTAAGTATATATAAAGCATTTCTATGTTTGAATACAAAAATGCTTCTTCTTATCAAACATTGAAAATGAACTACAAGATTAACAAATATATATATATATATATATATATATATATATATATATATAATAGAAAATAATATAAATTACTTGAAGTTTAAACACAACAGAGACCATTGATATTTAAGTATGACATATACAATTATCCTTCTAGATAAAAAATAAAGATTTAAATAATGGGCCCAGCCATAAGAGTATGGACATTTGTCATTCATTGTGAAGGCTATATATAACAATATTATTGTTTTATTTTGTATTTATATATTGGATTATTTTTGTAATCTAATATTAAGCATTGAATATATTTTAGAAAAAAAATTAACTTTATTTAAGTTTTCCAATTGCATTCAACAGTTGGTAATAGCACATAGATTAGTATATGCACAAAATTTCCAGAAGTACTATTCTTCTCTTTTCTTCAGATGTTGTTGGCCTGAGCAATGACAATACTAGCAGAGAATCAAATCTGGATTCTTGAATATTAAATTTTAAGGTAAATCTCTATCCAACTGAGCTATCCTGCCAAAGGTGACACTCAGTAGAAATTTCATATAATAGTTTATGATGTTACCCCTGATTTCTCCACTTTTTTAAGAACGAAGTGGATTAGTGGCTTCCAGATATTACTATGTATAGTTGCACTAGGTTTACTTATGGTGTTATTCACCATTGTTATATATGAAGCTTCTTTGAATTTTCTTCTTTGTACCTTTTCTTTTTTATCCAATATGTTTGTATTTTTCCAATTAAACATATATTCATTCATAAATACATGACTGATACCTTAGACTCATCTGCTTTCTCTCTTCTAACCATAAATTTGTGCTCTTGCAAACTCTTTTCAATGGGGTTAGGATTATATATATATATATATATATATATATAAATATATATATGACATATATATATATATATATATATATATATATATTGTGTCATTACAATTTAGTCATTAGCTAAATTTATAGTAATGTGCATGTAAGAAAATGTAAAGCAAAATCAAAAGGAAGTTGTAGGGCATCCAAGTTTAAACCCTACAAGGTCCAGTTCTAAAAGCTTTAGACAGAAAGAGAGTGGGTCAACAATTATATGCTTTACTTGTTTGTGTGTTGATAGAAAGGTAATACACACATTTAAACTATTCAAATTTTAATTTTTCTTTAAAAAGCAAAGTTATAATGCATACGTATAGGCAGTGTATGTGTAAGCTATTTAATTGTTTTATATTTCAAATATTCAACATTTTAACTTTCTTTAAAACTAACCTATGCTTGATTAATTCTAATATCTTATTCTATACTTCTATTTTGCTTTTCTATAATTGTAATTGGGATTTAATTAAATAATAGGGTTATAATTACTAAGCTAGCAATTATATTATTTAATGTTAGTTTATGAATGATTTGAAATAATGAAGTATGTGTGTACATTACATACAGAAATTTACATTTATTAAATATTGAAAGAAAAGGAAGGGTTAAATCTGTCAAATTATTTTTTTGTACAATTTTATGTCAAAAAAGGAAATCTGTTGAATCAGATATCTATTTTTGTAGCAATTTTGTTTTTGTAAATGATTGTTTGGGTGGGAACTCTAATTTTGAAATTGTCTTATCTTAAGATCTAAAGAAGGAAGCTCAAAAATTTGAAATGTTACCTAGGTGTAAGAAAAAAAAGGATTAAGTCTATTTTTTTTTAAAACAAAAGTATCTGGAAAAAGGATTAAACTTTTCAGTTGAAAAATAATTTAGTTGAAAATAAATTAGAGATCTAATTAAAACGAATTTGTCCAAAAATAGCAAGTGACGCTATCTCTGCTTGGTTAAGTTAGCCCAAAAATTGGATATAAAAAGCTGTCTGGAAAAATCAGTTGAATTATTATTGAGATTATGATTCAGATTATTAGACTATTAAATTGAATGTTGAAAATATAAGAAATGACTGGCTAGAAAAATTATATGTATGTCCCATCTTTGCCTGACCATCTGGGAAGCTGCACATCATATTTGAAAGAAAAGATGTTTTGTCTCAAATAATATTCTACACCTTTCAACTGACTAGAGAAATAAGATGTTCTTAATAGAAAGAAGAAAGCATTCACCTGCATTTGATGAAAGATGAATTAATCTACCAATAAATATTAATCATCAAGTCCAATTAATTGTTCCAACAACTGAGTTTAAATCTGGGAAATTTATAACGTGAAAACAACTGCTGTATTTCATTCACTAAAAGAATAATGCTTGACAGGAAGAAAAGAAAAATTGATATAATGATTTCCAAATTATCCACTAAAGCAAATAACCTCAATAGGATCCTCATCATCAAATAATTATATACTTCAAGAAAGTGATTGTTCCAAAGAACATGGAAATTATTGCTGCCAAGTATAAACAGTATACAAGACAAGTGAACCCTTGGATCGGTAATATAACTTTTATATCTATTTTCTTTATGAAATCAGAGTATTAATAAAAATTTAGTAATAAAGTGACATATTTTATTTAAAGAACTTAAAGACAATTCAGATCGATGGAAACCAAGAATGTCTTAATAATAATAGCTTTGAACTACATAAATGATTTTGAATGTATCAAAATTTATTTGTTTATTAATTTTACAGTTATGAAACATTAATGTGTAATATAATTTTTTTTATGGTATTATGATTTTAGTTTTAACTAATATATTATTATTATTTTGGGATAAAACATGCACATACATAGTGATATTTTATATGTGTATAATTGTGAGTGAATGTGAAATAATAGGTGGTGTTAAAATATTAAATTATTTTGTCTTGAGAAAGTATAGATTTCAGTGCTTAGAAGGGAGGGGGAGATAATGATTTAAAACTCATTTCTAAGAACTTGATTTTTCTAATTTCTATTAACATTTTTTTTAACATTCTACTTACATGTTAGATTTATAAAGTATGTGTGCTAATGAGCGGATAATATTTTTTTTCTTGAAATACTTTTCTCATGGAGTGAAAATCATGGTCAATGTGACATCCAACTTAATACAATATACATTTGAAGAGAAAGGGGGAAAAACTTGAAATTAATCTGAGGATTGTTATATAATCAATTATTATTATTATTCTTATTCATATCAATTTTCATGTTTATCTAGAAATTTTTATGTATATGTTAGAAATGCAGTAATAAATATTAGTTTGTTTTATTAAATGAGGCGTATATATTTCATTGTAGTCTTTGTTAAGTGTGATCATTCATCATCATCAGTGGTTGAATATCAGTTATTTAAGATATAAGTAAATATGCTAAAATTGAGCAATAATTATGAATTTCTTTATAAAATTAGTTTTATGTTTAGGCTTAGTCCTAGAGCTGTAGTTGAAACCCTTGTCATTTATCGTTATTATTATCATCATCATCAACAACATTTTAATTAATGAGCTGTTTAACTGTTTAAAGGCCATAAATAAATATTGATTTTATAATATTTAGTGATTTCTTAGTATTATTATAACCACATTCCATCATCTATTTTATGCAAGGATGAGTGAATTGCCATCCTAAATTAGTTATACATAATCTGAGCTAGTAAACTTATAAAAATATTGAAACACATTTGTTATGTTAAGATCTGAGAAATGATTTATGTCTAATGAACTCCACTGTGGTTTATAGATGTTTTACTTTTACCTAAATATTAGTGCATAT
This sequence comes from Epiperipatus broadwayi, assembly GCA_028023455.1. Lineage (NCBI taxonomy): Eukaryota > Metazoa > Onychophora > Udeonychophora > Euonychophora > Peripatidae > Epiperipatus > Epiperipatus broadwayi. Next base: position 3,812,366 of record JAQFVV010006229.1, on the reverse strand, counting down.
AGTAATATGGCTCAAAAAGCAAAACCTCCCATTTTTATTAGAAATAAAGTACTAAAAGGGGATTCAAACCCGGTACATGTGAAAAGGTTATTAGATATAACTGTGTCTAGATTCAGATAATCTAGTGGCACCCTGCTAGACCATATTCACTTAGTATTTGTTTAAACATGCACTTAACATCAAACCAAGAAATGAAAGTGGATAAGATCTACTGTCTGTATACCTGAGTTATATTTTATTGAATTACTAGTGTACTCACCTCATGTGATTTCATATACCTGAGTTATAATCCTTGTTATTAATAATTTGCTTATAATTATTGATAGTGGGATATCTTGAGAAATCTAATGATAGAAATATGTTTCATTTCATCCAATGACCCATAATATGATAGACAACTCAGTCTGATCTTTGGTTTAATAGCCACTACTCAGGTTAAATAATTCTTTTCTTTTGATATAAAATCTACAATGCATTTTTCATTTATTAAGCTAGAGATTTATATTTGAATCTTTTCATAATTATTAAATACATTTGGATCGTTTGATCATCTTTATTAAGTTACAATTGAATCTATAATATTATTTATCTATAATTTTGTTACAATGGATGCCCAACTGGGGCTTGATATTTTACCATATACTTGAAAAAGGGAGTCTATAGAATGATAGGAGATGTGTGGTTAAAAAGAGAGAAAAATTTTTTATTTTCTTCAGTAAATTTTTTTTGTCTTACAAAATTTTCTTGGCCAAACAGTCTTATTTTAGATGATGATGTTTAATATGATTTAATTATTCATTGATGATGATAAAATGGGTACAGCCACAAAACAGCTTAGTTTTGTTTTATCAATTTTGAAAATAGAGATGAATATCACAACTTAAGACAAAGGTGAAATAAATAATAGAATTTTTTTTTATTTGTTTTGGAACATTAAAATGATTTATTGCCAGATAGGATAGGCATAGTAATAGTGATGAATTATGGAATAGTAGTCTACTGTGTGTTTGGGGAGTTCATTTTGTAAAAAGTCAATGATTTTAGAGGTTTGATTGGATGGTTGATCGTTGGAGTTTGGTTGGTTAGATTGCAGTTTTGATGATGAGTGGAGAGTTTTGTCATTGCCTTGAGAATGCTATGTGTTTTGTGTAAGTTATGAATGATCAAACCCATTCACTGCTCCAACCCAATTTATAAGTTATCTTTATGTTATCATGAAGCAGTTAACAGCAGACCTGCCATGATACCAGCCTATAAGTCTCCAAGAGAGAGAGCATGGCATAGTTTTCCAACCAAGTTTATATGTTAGTCTTATTTTATCATGAAGCAGTTAACAGTAGTTCTGCCATGATGTCAGCCTATAAGTCTCCAAGACAGAGAGCAAGGCTTAGTTTTCAGTAATCTGCAATAAGCAGGGCATTCCTTGATACTTGCCACATAAGACTCCAAGAGAGAGAGCAAGGCATAGTTTATCTATTTTAGTGCCTAACACTTAATACTTCTTTTATTGCAACAGAGTTTGCATCATTCAATCAAGGGTTGTGGTAGTTAATAGTGATCGAATTGGGATGATCTTCTGAGTGCTCGTGATGCATTGTGTGATTATAGTGCTGTGACTGAATTCTTTCATTTATCTCAAGATTGTGAACTGCTAGTCATTCTGTGGACTGTCAATATCTGTCGGATTTCTGGGAGAATGGATGAATGTATAATTTGAGCTATTACAGACAGGCATGCACTATATAGATTATTGTTTCGTAGTTCATCAAATAAGGACATTTAATTTTTTTTTGTATTTGTAATGCATGATAAGGTGAAAAGCAAATCAGTCAGTTAGTCAAAGAGAAAGGTGTCAGACAAGAAAAGGATGTGGGGGGTTTTGGTGTTCAGGGAAGCACAGATGGGATATATATAGTTTTATAACATGAGTGAACTAAATTATAGTATGGAAGAGGTTATGGAAGAGGAGGGTGTCTCAATCCCAGGGATCAGTGATCATTTTTATCCTGAAGAAGAGGATAGGAAAATTGCCTTTCAAGAAGCTCAAGAAAAAGAGGAAATAGAGGAAAATGCCTCTAAAGTTAGTAGAAATAATAAGCCCTCAAGTATAGAAATGGTAGATGAGGAGTCAGAAGTGGGCCAGACTGCAATAGCAAAGCAAGCACCATTAGACATGGAATTAATGATGATGCAGATGTTCCAAAGTATAGCAAGTCTAAGAGAAGGTCTAGAACAAAGTGTAAAAGATCTAAAAGAAGATAATAAAAAT